>CACRXP010000857.1:79659-93161 GCA_902702965.1 Spirometra erinaceieuropaei | reverse complement strand
GTTGGACAACTCCGGATCAACTGCAGCATTCGGACTGCATCAACGGTCGTCCTTCTGCTCACCTCTCCCTCGCCTCCCACGCCGTCAATTAACTCTGGTTGCCATCTTCAACCACAACTACCATCCTCCCCCTCCACGGCCCCAACGTCTGCCGTTACGGTGTCAGCCATGAACATCAACACTACACACAATCCTGACACATCAGCACCACCAACGTTGACAACAGTGATGAGGGCCAGGACTACACCTGCCTTCACTGCGACTGCGCCTTCACCTCACACATCGGTCTGGCCGGTCACTTGCGGATCCATCGCACAGAGACTGGCAAACCAGCGCCTGGAGAACCAACCTACACCCGCCGCATCTTCCTCCACTGCCCTCGCAGATTCATGCATCGCATGGGCCTATTCAGCCACATGCGTATCCACGAGAGCGGAATTGGCCGCAGTCCCGACACACCCAGCACATCCAGCCCACCTACCATGCCTAGTTCCTCCCTCACTCCGTCCCCCTGTGCACTCACCGCCACCAGCTCCATTACATCCAGTGCAAACTGTACATCAATCACGCTCAGCCCAACCCACACCCTGTGACTCAGTGTGTCCACCACCACCACCACCACCACCACCACCACCACCACCACCACCACCACCACCACCACCACCACCACCACCATCATCATCATCATCATCATCATCATCATCATCATCATCATCATCATCAGCATCATCATCATCATCATCATCAGCATCATCTTCATAGCTAACATTGACAACACAGACTTCTCATGTCCACACTGTCCACGCAAATGCTCCTCACACATCGGCCTGGTCGGTCACTTGCGAATTACTCTCACAGAGACTGGCGAACCAGTGTCTGAAGAACCAACTTACACCCGCCGCAGCCGCCTCTACTGTCCAGACTGCCTTCGCACATTCATGTACCGCATGGACCTATTCGGCCCCATGCGCATTCAGGAAAACCTGCGGTCGACAACCGCCGGCTGCACCACACCACGACATTCTCCCTCGCCAGCATCTCATCAGACATCAACGTCACCCATCACATGCATCCCTTTGAGTTCTCCCGCACAAGTTAGTCTCGGTCTCCTTGCGGCTCCTGTCGCATAGGTGACTCGAGCCTGAGTCTATCCCAGTGCGTCAAGCGCCCCGGATTGGAAGGCTGCCGACTGACTCCCCAACTCACTTCACGCAGTCCATCCAGTCGTGTCTGTTGTACGGAGTGGCGGACTGGTGGGCTGCGAGTCGGGCTGAAACAGCTTCATCCACGGCACTCTAACGCATTTGAGCGGTGCGCTGCCCAACCCCGTTGTGTGTAATCCTGGTGTTTGTGTTTGGGGGTCCAGGTCCTACATGTGCCGCGCGCAGACAAGGTCACTAGATGTCAGCCACCGCGCCCATTCCTCGCTCCATTCAAATGACCGGCTCGGACAGTGGTTGAGGCATGGGAATGGAAAGGGAGAGTGAGGCCGACGACTCTGCGCATTTTCCTCCTCACTTTAAACAATCTGACGCGCTTGAAGCTATCATGATGTGCTAAAAGCCGTGACTTGGAAAGTTGCCAACTGACGAGATAACTTGGAACTCGCAATTGGCCCAGTGTTGTGTGTGCTGCTGTTGTGGAGTGGCTGGCTGGTGGTCTGAGCGTCAAGCTGCAATGGCTCCTTCTTAATGTGGCCTTTATGACACTCCCATTGAGTGAGATCCGAGCCAGGTATGGCGGCACACCTAGATACGGCTTCGGCCGTGCCAGCCTCCAGTCTCTTTGTCGTTGGTCAAAAACCTGGTTATTTGTTGTGTGGATCGCGAGTGCAGTGGCACGCCTGGGTGCGGGTCCGGCCGAGTCAGCCGCCTGCGCCCTTCCCAGTCTCCGGTATTCTTGACCCTGTCTTGACACGGGATCCACACGGGGAAGAGAGCGTGCTGTAGATGCTGCGAAAGTCTACTATCATTATAAACTAACTTTCGAACAAGTCACCGTCGCCGCTCCTACCCTGCTGTGGAGCATACGGTGGACATCGTCGGATGCGACGGCCGAACTATCGTGTGTGCGTCTATGTGTGTTTAGAAGGCCTGGAAGCGTGTGCCATGTCAGTATCAGCAAATCATGGCCATCGCAGCCTGGTACGCACTGGCAGTTCACTAGCGCCTGGTTCCCTGCCGGTAGATGCGCGTGCACTCCCACTGGGTATACAGGTGGTGGGGATGGTTGCCCAGTCATCTTAGTCCTTCTGACCCTTGTTGGGCTGTAGTTGTTGTTGTTTTTGCTAGTGAAAAAAATCCTGGTCATTTGCCGTGTGGATCGGCGGGTGTGGTGGCATGCCTGGGTGCCGGTCCGGCCGTGCCGGTCACCTCCGCCTGCCCGGCCTCTGATCTCCTTGCCTCTGTCTTGACACCGGCTCCAGGAGGGGAGGAGGAGGGGGTGCGGCAGATGCTGCGCAAGTCTACTGCCGCTATAAGCTAAATTACGCACAAGTCACCGTGCCTGCTTCGCCTTGCCGTGAAGCACACGGTGGACATCGTCGTCAACGGCGGTTGAACTATCTTGTGTAAAATAACTAGTGAATTGTATGAAATCCTGATCAAAATTCTTAAATACGTTGTTGGTTAGAAATTATTATTTATATATGTTTATAAGATTGGTTATTGTGCAGCACAGTGTCAAAACACCTCAGTCTTGCCAGGATGCTGACTTTTGAATGTCCTCTTTTCCGATCACCTGCGAAAACCACATTTCAGTTAAAAGGACAGCCTACTTGGTGTTAATTCTTCCTGAATTTCGATGTCCTTATTAATTCGAACATTCTTGCGCAAAAACAGTATTATCAAAAGAAGAAGATGCGTTCACCGGGAGGGGTTTGTTGGAGGTCCGACGTTTCGAGTTGCTGATTCGTCTACGCACCTTCAGAGGCTGGAAAGGCCTGCGCACAGCTCCCCTTATATGGCGCACTCTGTTCAATACGTGACCCGCCAATGCCGCCCGTGTGGCTGCATCCAACCCGCATATCACCGTGACAGAGTCGCCCCCGTCGGCCGCGGAGATGACTGACGACCCGTGACGGTCACAGTGACATGCGGGTTGGAGGCAGCCACACAGGCGATTAGTCTAAAAATTCGCAATGAATAACCGACTCCAGTTAAAATAACAGATACCTGCTTGGGGTCTCAAAATGAACGGAAGATCCTGGCAAATAAATTTGAAATAACCGTCTTGGTCCTGAAATCAGGAAAGATAAACTAACGCCGCCGGTCTTGCCGGTTGCCCCGAATGCACAAGATTTTCTCCATCTTCCCCGAAGATGGCATTTGAATTTCTCTGTTAGATTAACGTTTACTTTTTCAGGCTGTTTTATGCTATATTTTTTGCTACTTCGCAGGTCACTTTACCGATTTATGCGTTTGGAACTTAGTGAATGCCTCTAAAAGAATTCCTAAACGTTGTTAGGCGTATTACGGAGAATGAGCACTATTAGTCTTCAGGCCAATTTGATTGTTATGAATCAAGACAAAACCCAGCTCAGCACTCAAGAGAAACGTAAGTGCGCTTCCGGTGGTATGATTAACTGGACATCATCCCGAAGACCGTTGAATTACAGTATTTGGTGTCTAAGTGCAGTACGTGACCTATCTCGTGAAACCTGATAACGGAAATTGATGCGAGAATTTCTGGACGTCTTCAACGTTGCGCATTTTGTTCGCTTATTCACTTAATTCAATAAGATATCCTTTTCTTGTGCAAATATATGTTTACGCAATTATTTCAAGGAAAATATCAATAAATTCTAACGAAGATGGACGCTGCAATATATTCGTGAAATTTCCTATGCTAATACATGCCCTAGACTCCGATTACGCATTTGAGCGAGTTCTTGATTGAACGGAAAGTAATTTACCCGCGAGAGTTTTAATAAACAAATTTAGCCGGACTTGGAAAGTTATTTTATGTCCGATGCTAACCGTAGTACTCAACTTGCTAACACAATGGTCATTTTGAGAAAACCAGAGATTTTATCAAGTCCTAAAAGGGATATTAGCGGATCTGGGTGATTTCTTGCCCTAAAGTGCAATAATAATGCAGACAGCGATTCCTTCGTTCAAATGGGTTAAAATTGTTTTGCTGTTTTGAAAATTCTACCTGATGTTACAAAAATTACCACCACCGAACGGTCATTTTCAGTTTTGCACATATGAAACACTACTTGTCGTGTAGTTTAGCTTCTGCACCTACCTTATTCAGAAGTCGAACAAGCAAAATACTAATAGTTTCAGCAAAATATCAGTATTTATGTGGGCGTTCTGCCGTGCATTCATAATCGAAGAACGGAGTCTAAAAGCGAGAAAAAACAGTGGAGATGACCTCAGTGTATAGAGAAATGCATGTTCTTAGGTTTACGGTAAAAAAACAATTAGTATTGTTTAAGAACGGGAAAGAAATGGCCAAAAGTCTCAAATTTTTTCTTGACCTAACCATGCAAAATTGCAAAGTACACAGAGATCCGTCAACGGAGTACAGTATTAAAACCCTTCTTTGAGAGGGAACTTATTAAGTAAAGTTTTCTTAATGATCTAAGGCATGTTTTTGGCTTTCGTTGTGGACAGCCATTTTTGAAAATAAAGCTTCATGTTTAAATGAGTTTTTAAATGCGACCCAAACGACCTTTTTTATGAAAAGGAGCGCCAAAACCCTCGCTACTTCAATAATTTTTTTCGAAATTATCTTCTTCTAGAGTTTTTAACAGACAGGTAATTCAGAATCTGTCTTTGTGTATGACCGGGTGAAAGCCCTGAAAATCATGAAGTATTCAACAATATTTCAAGACCAATTTAAAACTCCGCGTTTGCCAAAATGAACGAAAAGTGCAAATTAAGTTAACGGAAGAAAAGTTTTCTCTATAAACACAAAATGGTGTGTTTATGATGACGCCTGTCAGTTTTATTTAAATTTATTAGGTCCCGATCAGCCTGGCAGCGTGTCGTCTTATGAAAACTTTTGTTCCTACAACGTCTCCATTGGTGAAATCATGCAAAAATTCCGTTTCTCCTATTGAACCCTATCTCATTTAACTCAAACAAGTTAAGAGTACCACGAATTCCTGCAAAACTGTTTGGAAATCTATACTCGGGATGTAGGCTGTTGACAAATATATTCACATCAAATTTCGGACCGTGCCTGAAAAGGCCTGTTTCGAAAGAGTTACTCCAAGTTCGCGCATTAAGTAAGGCATGTTGACAAACCGCCATGTATGAAATTACACTAATTCTTAAACGATATTTAGATGTAAACGTCAATGAAACACTATTATTAAATTTCATTTTATTTGTACTTTCAAATTTTCTACGTTTTTAGTATAAGAATACATCCACTACATCTAAAAACGAAGTTTACTAAATTGCGGCCATTTTTGGCGCTTTCGGGATATTGCGATTTTCCAAAAACTTCGGCATTTCTAAACAACGCAACACTGTCTTTTATGTTTTTAATTCTTTTAAACTTGTACATAATTAACATAGACATTGGATTCATCAAATGGTGTCCTGTTGCGAGCGATTGGCACTCATTCGTAAATTTTGACACCTTTCATGAGTCAGGTTATGCACTGTACGTTGGCCAAAGGATCAGTACGAAAACAAAATTACAATCACTCCTCTGTACGCATTTACTGACGGCCACTGTATTCGTACTTTTTAAAGAACTCAAATATCAGACTAGGTCGTTATGCTGACCGTCAAATGTGTGAAGTCGAATGTGTACTTCTTTAAAGTGGTGATGGAAGTATTCTGAATATAGTGGAGTACCGCTTGGCTGGAAACAGCAAATAAAATAGATATTTCATCTACGTATCTTTCTTTATGTACTTCAGTCTTCTTTTCCTAAATTTATTTCGATATTACCTATTTTTAGACGTCCATAAAGACATTGCTGTTTGAATACACCGCATTAGTTTGTCCCATAGTTTGTCGTTCTTAACTTTTTTTATTTGAAATATGCAGTGCCCGTTTTTCCCTCGCGCATGAATCAATAGTTAATGTGCTGTATCGGACCGCCCATGTTGCTGTTTTGATCGACAAGACTGGACGGCCAAAAATTGCCCAGTCTCTCTTTTTCCCTAATTAGCTACTTTAAAACATCATACTGCAAAGAAGCAGATCTTCATTATTCCATGCAACAGGGGTCTCTGGACACTATAGCTTAAGTAGGTTGACTCTGATTGCTAAATGTTGTCATAAATAATGTCTGCCTTTAAATTTATGCCTTCATGAGCTGACCATGTCGGCATGGCGCATTTCCTAACCTGCCGTTGAAAGCCAATGAAGTCTAGATTGCACAGCCAAGAATTTTCGATGGAGCCTTCCGTGTTGGTACTGCATCGCAATCGTTATAATCGGTTACCGCTTAGACGCAGAACTAAGAACCCCAGTGCCACTGGTGACCTTGTGTTAAATTCCAGGGGTATCCATTTCCGTGTCCTAATTTAAACCCCAGTACTAGCCCTAAGCCTAAACCTGACTCTTACCCATAACCTTAATGTCAACTCTAACCATAACCACTCGCAGAATCTAGCGCAAGGGAATTCATATCCCTGTGCCCTACTCAATTATCTCCCAGAAAAGTCTAAATTTTCCAGGACAACTGGGGTTTCTGCGTCTGAAAATTTATTGATTACCATGCCAGCATAAATTACGATTATTGCCCCTATAAAAGTACAGTTTAGACGTTCTAACTGAGGGCATGGATCTAGGCCCAAATACTAAGACTTGGCTGAAGGATTATTCTATTGCCATAGTTTTTTTCTAGAATACGTAATGGCCCACAGACCCAGCATAAGCTTGCGCGAAAGCCAAGAAAAATCACTTCTGTTGAATATGTATTATTAAGAGCTACTAGCCGTTTTGGTATGAATCTGTTGTAACAACCCGCACGGAAGGAACACGAGAAGCGGCACGCTTCTAGGCTGTTAGAACATCGGCTTCTGGACAATAATATTGTTTTTCGATAGTCCAAAAGCTTATTTTTGCGTACTGATGTGGTATACAATGTGCGCGTGTTCGTAGAACTTCATTAAAAATAAACGACGTAAAAAGGGGGAAGAGGTTAGAGACATGTTAAGTGCAAATGCGTGGCTGAGTCGTTTTTCCACAATTATCTGCTGGTCAAAACTCAGGCTGCGTGTTACTCCTTATCCTCAATCGTTAAATCTCGCCTGTACGCCACTGCGCAGCATGACCAATTATAAGCGAAAGATTTATTCTCCAGCTTCCACAATACTCCTTTCTAGCTTTTCTTTCTATTCAGATGTCTTCTAAGCCAAAATGCTCAAACGGGGTCTAGGGAGTTTCATTTTCTGACTGCATTAGAGCGCCTTCACTGTCGCCATATCCAGTCCTAAGTTTAAACTTTGCCTCTTCTACTCTGTGTGTTAGACAATGATCTCACTGAGCATGTTTCTTCCCTTTTAAATAACGAATACAGTCAAGTTATTATCGCGGAATTCGCTATGACAAATCCTGTAGGTCGTATGCCATCAAAGAACCGTTGTACATTTATAACACTGAAGATGAAAGACTTAAAAACAATCAGATATTAATCTGGTAATTAAGTCTATGGAAACCCCCTGAGATTACGCTGGCCATGTGTAACCGTCAAGGTGAGTCCGGGCAAGCCTTCCGAGCTATTGTATGGAAACCTCCTCGAACCTTATTTTATGTGAAGTTTCCGCTTGATGATGCGGCAGAACAAGTAAGATGGCCTGCGCACCATCAATCTCACTGTCAAATCTTGATCAGTTAATTTTTTAATTTACACTCCATGGACTTTATGCTATTCGCCTAAATCGAAGCCATGTGAATCATTCAGCTCGTACTATAGTATAGGTTTACCATGGCAGCCTGACTTTTAATAAGTGCCAATCAATATACTAGCGCGATAAGCAGATTACAGCGTCATTCCGCGAAATAGCAACCGAAATGTTTCATTAGATTGGAGTAAAGATATAACATGGGGTCAGAAATACCTACACAGAGGACAAGCAAAGTTCAGTGCGACATCTGGTAATATCTGCATTTCCTTTTCTGGAAGGCTGTTGCCTAAATTGGTGGTAGCTCTTGTTTTTCTTTAATGCTATCATTAGCTGATCATTAAGCAGACGTCGCCAAGATCCAGAAATCGGGGCTTGCACTGGGGCAGGCTATCGAGTGAGAAGACGCTCAATCGATTACGCCACGGGCTGATCTGCACTAAGTACTTTGAAATTTCTCCCTTGCGTTCGTATATTTGTAGGAGTATGATTCATTTCACACTAGCGATGCACGACGAGTCCGCATCTTGTTGTACCTTCACATTCTCTACTTCCCGGAACAAGCTGGTACTGTGCGCTAATAGAACCCATCCGAAGCAGTAGCAACCAAATGCTTACTGCGTTCTGGTCATTTGAAGAATCCTTTATCCACTTAACACCAGGTACCACCTCGGGCTTCTACTTTCGTTCCCGTCTGCCACCCACATTCCGAGCTGCTTCTAATCTCACTTGTGCATTGAAACTCTTGACATTATTTTTTTTCTATGATTAGCCACACGAAGGTGAAAATAAACAATACCGAAACAGAACACTGCTCGCAAACATTTGCCTGAAATATTTGGAGGTTTTAAATTCCACAGGCCGATTGTTTTAATCAGAAAAACTAAGAGACCCGAAAAAAACACAGTCACTCCTTAAAGAATTACTGAAATCGGTTGACCAGAATATCCAATTCACAATGGAAGCCGAAACAAACAACCAACTTCCCTTCCTCGATGTCCTTGTGCATCGGTGTGCAACTGGAGAATTACAAACTACCGTTTTCAGAAAAACCCCCAACACAAGACAAATACTGCACTTCAACAGCAATCACCCCCTCTCTCACAAACGCAGCTGCGTCGGTACTCTGTTCCAAAGAGTTGAAACACACTGCAGCACACCAGTCGACAAAAGAGTTGAACGACAATACCTACAAGATCTCTTTCGAACCAATGGATACCCAAGCCACTCCATCAAGCAAAGCAAACGCCGAGTGAACAGACGACGGCCACAAGAAGAACAACCCGAAGTCTGGAGGGCTATTTCTTACATTAAACTAGTCTCCGAGGCGGTTTCAAGACTGTTACAATCCGCCAGAGTAGGCATTGCCCATCGACCCCAGGCAACAATTCGTCGCCGTTTGATGCAACCCAAAGACATACTGCCACCCACTGAAACCTCAGCAGTTGTTTACCAAATACGTTGTAACGATGAAGACTGCAACTACATTGGGGAAACCGGACGGAAATTGCAGACCCGCCTGTATGAGCAGAAACTGGCAACTCGGAAACTAGACCCAAACTCACAGCTTGCGGCTCACATCGGGAAACTGGCCACAGTTTTGATTTTCAAGGAGCAGCCGTCTTAGGCAGGAGCACCTCAGGGACTGGGTGCCTCACACTTGAGGTTTGGTGCTCAGATGTCAACTCCATCAACAGGCATGTAGACCTTCCTTCGGCCTATAAAGTCCTACGTCACTACACACGCCGTGACGAAGACAAAACAGTCATGCGGAACTTAAGAGTACCGAGCAAACACGGCCTGTCGACCACTTCACCCAAAAGGGGAACGCAAACGCAAATAACCCTAATTGAGGTGACGACACGTAATGCAGGAAGCCACCAACGCTCACAGGCGACGGCCAGTAGGCCAAGGCAGCGAAGGAAGAAAAAATCGATCAGCCCAAAGCCAACTATTCCGGCAGTCTATTCAAAAATTTTGATCGATTATTTCACTTGATGCTTCGACAATGGAGAGCAGCTCAAGCTCTTCAAAACGTCAGCCAGCAAAGTCCCCCGATCCGGTGTGCAATTCATTTTCCTCAGATTGAAGAATTTGAATGACAGGGCCGTATTTTTCACAACGGAATGAGTTAATCTCCCAAACATACCGTAACATTGTGTTCCCCAAATTTTAACGTACAATAGAATTCTTGACAGGGAAACCGCCGTCGTGTGCTCTTTAAGATCAAACTGAAGACTGAGCAAGTCGTCTTATTTATTACGTCACCCTGTGAGACCGAAGCACGGGTAGTTGATTAGTGTCACGTGGAAAAAAACAAACGTTTCGGGCTTGTCCGCCTTCGCAATAATATGGAGATGGGATGCTTTAAATGATTCATGGTGCCCAGGTTTTCGGATGCATTGACATGCAAGGTAGAAGCAGACCTAATTTCATTTGAAAAGTCACATAAAAATATTGTGTAATTGGCCGAAAACACCCGTTTCCATCAGTAATGTAACAGATGCTCGCAGATAAAAATGACCGGAAGCAATTACAGTGCCTGGACGATTCTGCTTCAGGATTGATAGGCACGAATATTTGTTTCGCTCACAATGACATGCTGTTTCGAATTCAGATTGTCATGTTTGGACGTCGTTTTCTTCTCGACGTAGCGCAAATGGTTCCTCAGGCCTATGTTTATACTATGCTAGCAGCACTCCAAATTGCGCAGTTAACGAACGTTTATTTTCAATGAGAGTTGACCCGTCGGACACCTTCAAGTACCCGATGACACCAGCCAGCAAAGCAGTCCGCCAATCCCTCATGCTCCATAAATAAGTTGTTCAAGATAGATAATGACGATTACGAAAGACACACCACTGGGTGTCTATTCTTAGCCCTATCACACTGAGTGTACTAACAATGCAAAAATATTTTTGAAAAACGCCAAAACAGGCCTCCGATGTTTAGCGGACGCACGGGAGGAACACGGTTTCCAAATTAATGGACACCCACTCGTCTGTATCTATTTCCCAATATCCACTAAAAGCGCATCTTTTGCCTATCTTTGGGCATGAGTGGGGACATCGTCACCGTGCGTTGGCTGGAGCGACAAGAAACAGGGGGGCGATTGTCAGTGCATTCCAGTTATCGGTTATTCAACAATAACCGCGGCACGAAATCACAAGGGAACATTGAGCTGTGTACATCATACTCTGGTTCGCACAATTTTCTATTCTGCAACCTGAAAATGTATCTCAAGTACCCGTTCATAATATAAAAACGTCTTGAACAAATACGGTTTAAAGGCAAGAAGAGCGGTTAAAGTGTCGTGCCTATATGGAAACCACAGACGAACCCGATTGAAGTGAACTATGCAACTGTTTATGTGCCATTCCGCCAACTCAGCGGAGTTACTTGACCGATGGGTCACGGTCTCGACCGAGAAGGATTGAGGATCGAGTCCGGATTTTGAGGTCAAAAGTGAGGCTTATGTAACAGGATGAATGTTTCGGCTGCCAAGGGATGCGGGTTCAAGTCCTTTTGGGAAGCTATCCTACCAAAAGTGTTGCTACAAGGACACCCTAAAACCTTCCATTCTGAACCCATAGAACAAACCGGGGGATTAGAAGGAACGCACTCAACATTGGCAGTTCTGAAGAAACGCCGTGAAGAGTAGAGCACTTCTCTTCGATACCAACCGGATGGCCGTTGCATGGGCAAAAAGAGCTGCTCATAAATGTCATTTATCACGAACTAGCAACCCAAGCATTCTGTTCCTTTCCCCATGTCCACGCCGCCACGGGGCATGCCGCGCACAGATCGGCTTTATACGACATCGTCAGACCTAATGCATTATCAACACGACGGCTTCTAACGTCTCAGAAGACACCACCGAAAGTTTGGTCGCCGTAAAAGATAATGTCAGTAGTATGTTCCACAGCATGATGGGCACATGGGGGATTTGTGTGTGAATTAGTTTGTAGTGGTAGTAGGATTGAGTACAATCTACTGTATTCTCACCTCCCTCAAGCACCTGAGTCCAGTGGTAAGAGAGAATCAAGACGATCGACGGTTAGCTCGGGCGCAGCGGCTGACAAAAGTCAGTGGCCAGTCCATGTGTGCCACACACGACCTCGTCATCGCACGATGTACGATGTCCTCATAGAAGCACGGGAAGCGATCAGATCACACGTGCGTGGCAGTGCCATAGAGGTTACAGTCAGAAGCAGCCATTGAGCCTGAGTCTGCATCCCAAGAGGACTGACTTACCCCATAATTTGGCAGAATTGCAAGCCACGACGTCTAGTGTGCCGTGGTATATTCCAGGACGTCACGTTTTTATAGTGAGGAAACGATTGATGTGCCGTGGGGTGGATTCCCTGAAGTGAACATCACTCCCCTCTCCCATCTCGCATGCACCAGTTCGCGATCCAATCCGGTTATTTAATGCGATGCTGGGATGCATGTGTGTGGCGGGACGTGAAGTCCGCGCCTAGGCGTGCTATCAGACCCTACATGTTTGGCTTTGGTTATAGGATGTGCGGACCCTGCTGAGTCTAGTTAACGCGCGCTGCGCCCCCTTATCCTGCCCCCTGTTTTGGCCGAGAGCATCGCCAGCGCGACACGTTGTGAGAGCAGTTGGTTTTCGACCACAACGTCTACCTTACTTGGACATATAAAAAATAGCTAGTCCATAAGTAGAAGGATGAATGAGGAGGGTGTGAGTAATTAGTCGTTTAGGTTAATGTCATTCATGTGGGCTTTATGGCGCTCTCACTGGTGTGAGATCCTAACCGTCCTCATGAAAGTTTGGTACACGTTGCTAGGATCGGGTCACGCGTACTTCGCGTAGACTGGCCGTTTAGCATTGTCAGACCGAGTTTCCAGGCGCACTTTCAGTCCTCTCGAACTTGCCTTGTCGTCGAAGCCAGGATTTAGGGAGTAAAGAGAGCGACAGACACTACGAAAGTCCGCCCCCATGTAAACTAACTCACACGTAAGTCGCCGCTACTGCACCACCTTGTGGGGCAAGTGGTGAACTTCATCTTTTCATGTTGGTCGAACTGTCATCACGCGCAGTTCGGATGGGTGCATTTCAATTTTCGATGAGGGGACTGCTCAGGACTTGTGCTATATGGAGATACAGCATTTGCATCTAATTCAAGTATTGCTAAGCCGGCCCAGGGGCGATTTTCAGAGTTAGCACTGTGCTGATCCACCAATACCGCAGCGTTCATGATCCTACGTACCCTCATAGCATCACATGTTTCCTATTACCAGCTGCATTAGGTGAACCCAAGCCGGTAGAGCAGTGTTCCCGCTACCTTCAACAGGCGATTCAAAGAACACCGAAATTACATATACTTCCCGTACGTAGGCTCTATCTTTCATTGACAGCATACAGAGCTGGGCTGGAGCTGCGATTCTGCCTAAGGGTGTGTTTGGTCAACACCAATAACGGAGCCAGATTAAAGGCAAACCATGGTTCAACCCAAATGCATGGTATTCGAAACCAGTTCATAACTTATAGCGGACAGTAGCGGTGGTAGTCAATGCAGCAGGTCCAATGTTGATCGAACCTGCTGACTCGAAAGCAAAAATTTGCGTGCTGAATCCTCTATTCGCGAAGTTACAGTCAGTATTGTGACTTTAAGCGACTCTGTTGTTCGTAAGAAGTTTCCAAACGTCGTGCGCGTCTTCA
>CACRXP010000857.1:67973-77973 GCA_902702965.1 Spirometra erinaceieuropaei | reverse complement strand
AAGTAAGAGTATCCGCCTATTCGTAATAAAGGCTGTATAAGCTTGTCAAATCCCTTCGTATAGCCTTCAATTTCTGGCATCTTTAGCGTTGCTGAGTCGCTGCGTTCTATGCGTAGAGTGTGTTGTCTTTTCGTTCCTGCGCATGTTTCATGATGTCCGAGTTCTGTCGTTGTGAATATGGTCACGCCTTGGTATTAGGGCACCGCCCTCCCTCCCCTCCCCCAGTGAACGACTGTACCTTTCTCAAGACTCTAGCTCTGTTGAAGTGCACTTATTTTTTTGCATTGTGGAACTTCGCCTGTACCCCAGCTCCCTAGCTATGCTTTTTTCACCTTTACGTCACGAATTTTGGTTTTTCATTTTCGCAGCCTTTTGACAGTTGTAGCCGTGTGCATACCTAGGACCTTTTTCTGAAAAACGCATGGCTTTTTGTCATGCTGTCTGTTCAGGATTGATGGGTTCGCATACTGCTCTGCGGCTTGTTGTGTATGCGTTATCAAGTCTTTAACCTTTTGTTTATTACAGTGGATTTCTCACAGAACACTCTTTATGCCTGTTTCTTCGCATGCACCTATGCATTGAAACTTATCTGAACTTTCTTACCTGTCCCAGAAATACAAGATGGAGGAGGAACGTCTCAATTTCAGGTAACTCATATGCTGCTTCGAATTATATTTCTTTCTCCGACGATACATACACGTTAACGTAACATAACCATTTAAAAATACTTCATTTTTTCTTTAGGCAACGCTTGGAGGGCCAGCTTTTGAAGTTCACAAATTTGGTGAAGGGCTACCAATACAGATGGGTTGTCATTGACCCAGATAACGGAGTTCTTGAGTATTATGAAGTGGGTACATAACAGAAATTTTGTCCTTATTATAGACATTTTTGTTATATGCGGTTTGTGGTTTTTAGTTGGAATCTATTGACAGCTGAAACCAAGCCTGACTCGCGTGGCATAAAACAGTCTGGTTAATTCTACTAAGTATTCATCTCTCCAGATTTTTTCTTCGTCTGTCTACACCTAAAATCTCTTATGAGTGAGGGTGTAAGCAGTAATTCGCCCATTTAGTGCTGATATTGCGGGACTAACGTATGAATTTGTTCGAACGTTATCATTATCCATTGCCAAATATCCGAATTCGTCAAGCTTTTCCGTCAGTTCCTGGCCATCACTTTATCTAAACTTTCTGATATTATGTACCTCGTGATCGGCGATTGCTCTTCCGGGACTGGATGTTGGTTCTAAAATGTTTTAACTAATTCGAGGGCTCGCATCTTTATTTCTATCCCATTTGAGAATGATCGCTTGTGGTGCCATCACAGATGAGTTGATTGGGTGTGTGCCCTTCGGACATTCTCACTGTATGGTCAGCCAATCTGCTGGGCATGTCAGTCGACTCCAAACGCTGTTATTGCCCCCTCACCTTCAGTATCCTCCGAATACAACTAAGGTAGAATTACTTGAACACACTCTTGATTTTCACAGTTTTTGTTGTTTTCGTGCCTTAGGGATCGTTGTAAAGTCAACAACTTCGTATATCTTAAGTCTAGAAGATTTGAGCTGACCGAAAACCTGGCTAGCTTTTGAGATCCGAGCTACAATCTCATTGATATGTATGCTCCATAAGTTGATGTTTCTGAAACATTAGAATTTGTGGCCGGCAACGGCGAAACCTGAGGATATCATGGGTGTCATTTAATTCATGCTAACTCTCATCTGTATGGGTTCAATCCGAAGTTGACGTTTCCGGGGACAAATAGACCCATGTTACGCCGCACTTTCGCTTCATTTATGGCTTTCATAACAATCCTTAACGGATGGATCATGTATATCGATCTTGAACATTTTCTGACGATGGATGTTGAATAGCTCCTCACAGTTTGGTAGTTGATGTAGATTCTGGGCTGTTCCACTATATGCGGTAATAAGTTCTGCAGAAAACATGAGACTGAAGAGTGGGGACCGTTACGCAACCACCGTTCGTCTCATTTGTCATGACAAAGTTCAGAAGTTATTCGTTTTCCCGAATATATTTCCTCATGCCGTTGTTGGGTTGAGTGACCATCAACAATGAACTTTGGAACATTCGAATTTTCGTATAGTTTTCATAGCCTCTGGACATCAGTTACACTACCCCGATTTTCTCCTACAGGGCAATCAAGCGGTCAAGCTGGTCTTTGGTTCCCATTCGAAGTGCGTTGGCGACCTTTTTGCAGACTGAACATGGGTATTCCAAGACGTCCATAAATTCCTTAGCCAGCTGCTTCGAAATCTGCTACTTTTTGTGGCAGGATGATTACAAGTGTACTGGACATTGCGCGGCTTCCCTGAGTTAGGAACCATGAACTGCCATTATAGCCGCAAAAGTTCATATTTCCACCATCGGTGTACTGCTTTTTCTACTCTGAAAACCAGTTGATAGTTCACCATCTGCAGCGACCTCTGCTACATTTGGCATTTGCACCAAAAGAATGCAGTTTCGTTTGCAATCATGTGGCTGTTTGTAGAGCCTTTTAAGGCTTATTTATTTCGGGCAGCAACTGCTAGATCTCCTCTTCGACCTCGAGTTAGCCCCAGATTTCCGTTACAATGGTGTAGATTGCGTCCCTAATCCTTCATTTCCCCTGTCCTCATCGTTCAGTTCTGCAATCTAACCAGATTATCCTTTATTTCACTGGTGAAGTACTGCCTGCGTTCTTGCGGTTCAGTATTCTATTGTCCAGCTCCTTTCGTTCTGTTTTTCCCTGAAGTTCGCTTCGTGACTGAATTTGCAGACCCGTCTGGATGATTAGACAGTGATCGACCCAACACTCAGCAGCTCATATTGCTTTTGGCGCAAGCACATCACCGTGGTCTTGCCTTCCGATGCGCATTTTGACCCAGTTTTTTGTGTTCCACGAAGGCCCTCAACCATAAAAAACCCGTGTTACTGCAGCTTCCTGTTCCGTATAGACCAGTCACTCCCACCCAGGTGCCACGGGTGCAAGAGTCAGGTAATGACTGGACATTACTCAAAGCAAGAAGCCCTTTAGAAGCTTTATGCAAACGCGCAACTTTCCCGAATTGCCAAGTACAAGGCCTCCATGCACATCTTTGACGGTCACTCAATATAGGGGATCTGCAACTGATCAAGCAAACAATTTTTCATAGATTTAGACCGTAGCCAAAATTTGCAGCTTGTTCCATAGAATTTGCTAATTTTGTCGAGCTACCTTAGCGGTCTTTCCGAACTTATTCTTTTACTTCACGGAGAATTCAGAAATTACAGTCATCCGTTCCGGACCGCCCAAGCAGACAGCTTTAGGTTTGTTTAGCGGATCCTGACGTTGCAGCACCGTTACTGACATCGGCCAATTCAATACACTAATGATCGCTGCCTGCTCTTTCTGTTCAGATTTCTCAGTGTGCAAAATTGTCCCTACTATTACACCATGAGGTTTAACGCAGGGGTTTCTGACTTCGGCAAGTAAATGGAATTTCAGGTCTTGGAATGTAATTAGGAGAAATGACCACAGTGGTCACAAAATGGACGAAAATGTTCTTCCGCCGACTTCAAACATTAAAGTTGTGAGCCCCTTCGACGTGGCCACTGGTGTTTTCAGAACTATTTTTAGTCACGGGATTTTGCCGCGAAATGCCGACGTTGAAATCCGTGCAGTTTTCGGTCGGGGTGGGGCCGTGTTGATCGCGTCTTCTGGCGTCGCCTGGCTTTCAAGCAAAGACCCGCTGACACGTGCTTTATGAATTTCGCCGCTGTTTTTAATAGATAGTCAGGATTTTCAATGTTAGACTACGTCGTGTGACGGACCGTCACCGAAGCCTACGCAATTTATCCAAAACTTTCCATTACTTTTTCGTAGCCCCGGTGATAAATTGTTATCATTTTGTTTCTAGAAGGGTGTTGGAAGCATATGAGAATTACGAACAACCAATCCAACATTTCCAACAACAGCTCAGCATCCCCACGTGTATGATCGCTTGGCGCATTCGAAAATTTTGCTCGTTACAGCTGTGGTCATGTCTGGTCTAGCCGGCGTCGACAAGGTCGCGAATTGTACTTCTCCGCACGTGACGGTATTCTGCAACTAATCCGCAGAGTTCAACCCATTATCTCTTCCTAAACCGAAGGCCGAATACAGAAGATCAAAGAACCACTTCCTTATGGCGGGTTCGGGTCGACCTCTTCAACGCCTCCAGGTGGTTATTGTCCGGGGATCGAGGGCAGCAACACTGAGCTTGTAAGGCATATGAAGAAGAACGTGCCTAAACCATCATAATCGCCATTCTTGGATGGCCTAGAATATCGCTTCGATGTTGTCGCAGCGGTTGTGGACCGTTTCATTCGAAACCATGTAGGTGTACTTCACTCGAAGGATGATTCTCAGACAACCGTGGTCAAACACCTCCAGTTTTCGCCCATCTTCCACGCGCACAACCCGGCATTCATAACCGTGCAGGAGAACTAGCTAGAGCCTGCATCGTATGCGCAGATTCTTGTGACGATGGGGATACCGCTTCGGACCCATAGATAATTTCTAAGGATTGCGATAACCCTGCAAGCATCATCGACTCCGCAGACAATGTTGTCCCTAGTCTGTTCCTTCGACAACAATCTCGCCCCCATGTTATTTTAACCTTTCCACTTCTTAAACTTCCTGGTCACCAATCCTGAGGAGTGCGTTCTCCTGATCAGGGAGACAGTTTGAAAATTCTTTCTTCTTCCCAGCGCTTACAGTCGATCGATTTATCGACTTCATTTACCCATAATACCACAGACTGTAAGTACCCAAATCTTGTACTAGTAGGGCAATATAGTCGGCGTAGTCCAGATCAGTCATCCGACGCCCGGGGTAGGGGGGAGGGTGGCAAATTCAACACCCTAAAACCGTCCAGAGCTCTTCCAATAATCCAGCCAATAATGTGGCTGAACAGCATTTACGACAAGATACAACTGTCTTGAATGACTGACTGGATATCGTTTGGTTAAAAGAGATTGATGCTGACCGAAACTTGCGCAGTAATGGAACAGTAGCTGACACTTTAGGCTGTTAATGGCAGTCTATGACGCACCACAATCACCGTGGCCCTGTCGATCTAATCTTGTAGACTGCGACTTTTAAAGACGCTTGGTTTGCGCACCTCAGCCCTCAGTCTGTTGATCCTCAACCAAAATACTGATCGTTTCAGAGGACCGCACACAGTTGACAAGCAAGCAGGGAGACACCACTTGTTGAGAATCAAGTCCTCATCACCAAACTCTGTCATGGCGGCATTTCTGTGTGTGCGTACTCCAAATGGACTTCCCAAGGAGTCTAGCATGTGAACATTTTTTTGGCAGCGAATGGGAACTAATAGTTCTGCCTGTTTTCGAAAAGTCTCATAAAATGTTTATTCTAAAGGTTGTGAGTACGGTTAATGAACCTTTGTTGTTTAACACGATCAGTTGTTTGCATCGTATAACGGCATCCCCCATTCTCGCACTTCGATTATTTTACTGCCTTTTAAGAGTAGTCATATCTTTTTGCTGGCGGTAGGTCAACAGTTCCGTCTTTAACTTACAGAAAGAGGATCACAAACGTATTTCCAAGCCGCGAGGGTGCGTAAGCCTCACCGTAAGTGAACTCCTACTAACCTCCATGTTTTTCTTAATAAAGCCTTCAGATTGCATCTCATACTAACTGCCTATTAAGGCTGACATTTGTCATGTCACGCAAACAATGTTCTTGTCTGCGGCAAATCTAGTGCTTTGACTGTTCACTTTTGTGGGAGTTCTGGTGAATATCACGCATACACTTGGGAGATTACTTAGATCTGCAAACTCTTTGCGATAAAACCAAACCAAACAAGTCGGCAGTCACCTGCACTGTACAACTACTAGTCTGTTTTACAGCAAAGACCCGGTTCAGCACCCATTCTTTTGCGCTTGGCTCCATGCACAGAAGACGGGAGGAGGAATTAGGTTCAATATTTTTATAAATGAAAATCATGCATGTATGTAAGTGTACGTTCTTTGCCCGTTATTGAGTGTGAACCGTCCTAGTATTAACAGCAACTCGCTTAAACTTCTAATGAGAGAAAATCGACGCATCATAACCTTATCCTGGAATTATCTTCGTATCGGAAGTATGTAGATTGTTCCACTTCAAACGGAGAAAAGGGATAAACAGAAGATTATATAAATATTCTTGTTACCTTTCCCAGAACCGGCAACGCCTTCGAGGTCATGGTTATTCTCCTCTAAAATGACTTAATTTTATTTCTCTGAATTTTGGTCAACAGTTTGAATCAGTCCCTTGATTGGTATCACTTAGCAGTTTCGCACTAGAACTGACCGCACCAAGATTGTCAATTCGAATGACCGTGATGTGACCCCATGAACTCTTGCCATATCGGGGAGCAACAAGAATATGCGCTGCCTTCCTGAATTCTATTCCGATGATGATTCGCCGAACTTCATTACCGATTTCTTCTAATGTCTTTCGGACGAAGGCACATTCTTCGAATGTGCATATTTGTAGAATTTTCCTATGATATCTATATTGCGTTGGTCAGTACAATTGCGAGGGAAGAATCCGACACAAACCATGTCCCTTTCGAAGTCACCCTAAAGACGCCTAAAGGTGTTGTTAAGAAGCAGCTGCACAGGTCATTTAGTTCGTCTACGAGTTTCGGGAAGAAGCATTTCCTCATTCCAGACTGACGAGAGCTACTTAAGTACCCATTTGTGCGCGTAGTTTAAGTTGCGTACGAAACCGAATGTTTATCGTAGTATATGATCAAGGGGCTGTGGCCTAAAGTGATCGGATCCTGAATACGTGCTAGACATGGCGGTACTATCACAAGAGGTGAGTTTTTTTAATGGAACACTGCGTTTGACCCTGAATTTCACCGCCGGATTGTCGAGAGATTAATCTGCCTTTTCTCACGTTAAAGCTGCAGACACCACAGAGGTAGTCCAGCCCGCGTTTTCTGTTGTTAAGCGGTTCTCTTAATTGATTGCTTATGTGCGGTGATATTCACTGAGCGCTTACCTTACAGTGTACGCTAGCCTGGAGACGCCAGATTGCGCGAATCAAAGCACGTAAAGTCCCTTTTCCCACGAAGTCTATCAGGTGTACTGTCGTAGTCCATTGCCCTTCTAGGGGACTTGAAATTACACTCATTTTACTGATAACAGTTTGTTTCACTGTGGAAATGACTATTGGAGGGCACAAGCCCTCTCCTGCATGGTGGCTTTGTCTGGACTACGTTATGCATCAACTCGTCCTCCAAAGGCTTCTTGTACTCTTGTGTATTTCTTAAAGCGGAACTCTTCTCTTTGCCCTTATTCCTCGCTCTCCTGATCTGCATATTCTGTTTTCCAACCAACGCAGTATGCAACCGTTTGGCCGTCTGACGAGGATTCACAGACGTTCGTCGTAAACGCTTCCACCGGAGAGACTCTGCGTCTCAGAGGTACCCAAATTCTGAATATAGTACGCATAGTTTTTTGCATGTGTGCACGTCTGGATTTTCGAAAAAAATTCGCTCTGTCTGCCGATCTCCCGCTCAATGGATCGGCCCCTACACTTACAACTAGTAGAATGCCACTTTTGAAGTACTGTTTGGTTTAATTACGATCTTTAATCCTCCTCCTTAAGGACGGCGCCCTCCGACGGTCTGTGCGAGGGAAGTGTTGGCGAGGGATAGTCACGTAAACATTCACTTAAAGCTTCTTGCGTGGGTCTGCGCAGCTGTTTGTGCCGACTGCTCTGCACATATCCGCTGTGATGTTTGTTTACGCAAGTTCTTCTCTGGCGACTCGTTCTGAAAGCACCTCAATGCGCTTGTTCGCCTCTTGCCACACCACAGATTGAGGCTCTTTGTGGCCTCAACATCTATTTATGGGGTCCTATCTACCCCTGCTTCTCTAAGCTGCACCTCCGTTGACACCATATCAGGACGTTTAGTATGCAGGAAGCTGCGTGCTAGTCTCGACGTTGAAACCAATTGGGCAGGTTGAGCGCACCCAGCTGTCCGGTAGTAATGTTGGTAAAACTAACAGTTGGAACTACTAAATTTCCAGCTCGTTTCCTCGGACGAGTTTTGACCTCATGTAAACTGTCTAGGAATTGCTCACCGATCGTCCTTACGGAACTCACTCGTTCCGTTGTGCCTTACGGGCTCTCTCTCGAGCCCAACCAGCAGCCGCACAGCGGAATGGCAGAATGTCGTTACCGACAAAGACAAGGGAGACTGGAATGGCCTTTGTCTTTGTCGGTACTGCCATTCTGCCTATATCATGCGCCGCTGTGCGGCTGCTGGTTGGGCTCGAGAGAGAGCCCATAAGGCACAACGGAACGAGTGAGCTCCGTATGAACGATCGGTGAGCGCCCCCTACCACTGTATATTCCCAATCGAAACCGATAAGGCAACGAGCTCGTGGCCCAATGGTTAGAGGCGTTGACTTCTAAATAACAGGTCGCGAGTTCGAGTCTCGGGTGTTCCACACTTCGGGGTTGGGTATGGCTGGCTGACTACGGCTAATAAGCCAGAAATGGCCATTCCAGTCTCCCTTGTCTTTGTCGGTAATGCCATTCTGTATAGGAAGTATTCTGTTCACAAGCGTTTCGCTTCAGGTGTATCTTATTGACTCTTCCTGGAAGGTCGTGTGAACGAAAGATTTTTTGTATGAGCCTCACGCCCAGAAATTTGGTCCTGAAGAGTACATTGTAATTCATTTTAAGTAGTATCCTCTGCTGACCTCGAGAATTTCGACGCGCTATAAGGACTCGTTGCCTCAAAATATCATATATACTGTCAGTAACTCGTCCACTGGTCAGCATTATTCCAATGCATCGGTGCCTCCTCATTCGTGACTTCATACTGCCTGTTGATATGCTTATGTGTTAGATCTGGGGGAGCCTGCCGTTTGCTAGGGCTGCACCATATTTCATTTTCGGATCCTGAGGTGCGTTGTTGACTGCTGACATAGGCAGTTGCTGCTCGATAACTCAAGAAGTGCTTGAAACTCCACTACGCACGCTAACCAGTGCAACTTTGTGGCAGAAATCTTCGTCTCCCGAGACCCAGCTGGGACCTCTAACGTTCAGTGCTGATTTTTTTGAGCTAAACGGCGCATAGCCTATGAAATATATTATGGTCAAGTGTTTGTAGCATAAAAAAGGGGCATCCTTTTAAACAACTCCCATACGAAAAAAATGTTCCTGAACTTTTCGAAGAACAGCTAGAAACATATATAGGTAGCACACCAAATCGAAACCACGTTAGATACAAAGTTTGTTTGCGTTTAAGTCTTTTATTTTGCTTTCATCCTGAAGCCGGAGAGAATTGAGTGGAGCAGTCTGAATGTAACCTTACTTGTCGTTATTCATGGTTGGTCGAATTCACTGACGCTTCTTTCTAGCATGCGGGAGACTTTCTGTCTTCTCTTCTCCTTCAAAACTTTCGTGTTAGACTTCCTGACAGATTTTGCACGATCCTGTGACTAACAGACACTGTAAGCCCTGTCCACAGTTCCAGGCATTTTATGATGTTTTTTGTTGTGAATTTGCTTTTCTAACTTGCCGCACCTGCTCATCCGGTTTCCAGAAACGCCAGTATCAGTCGTGGCACCAAACATCTCCACCGAATTTCCTTAAATCACCTGGACTGTACTTATTAAATTGAATTAAATTTGATTGCAGCTGCGGACGCGAAGGAACGACAGCTTTGGGTAAACAGAGTCCGGGCTGTTGCTGAATATCAAACAGAACAGGCCACTGAATCTGTACAAGTAAGTTTTCCCACCCTTCCCCTTCAGTCATTGATGTCCCCCAAGATACTTAAAAGTGCAAAAAAGATGTGCCCATCTTATTGGCTGATCTTCTAAGATATGGTACTCAGTTCGTACCTGATCATTTCCTTTCGCGATTTCAGTTTGTGACTTCCTCTTTTCCTATCAATCTGCGTTTTTGGACCCAGGCTGCTTAAGACATCTGAAATGAGATCGCA
>CACRXP010000857.1:31316-52356 GCA_902702965.1 Spirometra erinaceieuropaei | reverse complement strand
TATGTCGTCGTTGGCGACAGTCGAACCGTCAATCCTGAACTTTCCGAAGGTTCATTTGAACTAGAGCCTATTTATGCGTAACTGCCTCACTTTCTTGACAAACACGAACAGACCGGCAGCTTTCGTCTTTTGCCTGTGTTCCCCAAAATCCGCAAATATTTACGTGTTCTGAATCATCGACGTTTGTATTTGTTTGTTTGATCCATTTTGCTGGCTACATAGAGAACTCGGGAATTCCCACAATTTCTAGAGACTCATTATTCTGACAATATTTCCACCCTTCTCATTTTCCTTGATATCAAAAACGAACCTTCATCCAATATGTAGATGAACCGTTTTGCGTAGGGATGCAAACATGCACCTCTGCATTATATTAAAGTGCCTTTTCTGCATTAGTTTATATAGGCTCTAGACATCTACTTCATGATTTTTCTATCAGACGCTTCCGTTTTTTCGATTCAAAGTCGCGGAAAAATCTTCCTGCCGTTTTCCAATTGTGTTAACAAATCAGACAACGCAGCTACTCTTTTTACTTGCTGCATTTTTAGCTTTTTAAGTTAGGTCCTTCCTAAAGTTGGCGCGCTCCTCCTTGTGCACATCTTGTGCCCCACTTTGTTTCCCTGCATTCGTTAGTCCTCTTTTGCGTCTGGTTCCAGCTTCTCTATTCTTGTGATCTGTGCACAAGTGTGCTTGGCATTAATTCCGGCCGTCTTTTGACCTGCCCCCTTCCACTCCGCACGGCGTCCTGATAGCTCACTTCCGTTTCTATTTTGCTACATCGTACATTCTCACCACCAAGCGATGCTGTCCCTGCTCCGTCTCGTTTATCATCCAATCGTGAGCGTGCGATGTTGTCCCGTTTTTCGCGGACGCTTCGCTTCCCACTTTCTCCCACTGCCTCTCCATGCCCTGTGCTTCGTTGTTTGCGTCCGCATCTGACTCATTGCGCGTTCAGTTACTACCGCAACTGCAGCCTCCTTCCTAATGCCCATTTCCTCTTTTTTCTCACACTCAACCCGCCATTTTAAAAAGAATTCCTCCAACTCCCTCCTCCACTCCTTGGGCTCGCATGCATCGACAGGATCAACGCGAGCACAATCAGTGTCATGCTCAAATCTGAGCAGAAGCTCCAAGTAAGTGGCTATGGCGCTGCACTTTTTACGAGGACTTAGGGCTCAAAGTGTCATCCTTTGAAGACTGCTAAAACGAATATTAATTTCTTTCCTTTTATGTACTGGACAACTCGTCTGTGAGGTTTAAATAAAGTTCGCTTCAGTGTGGGACATGCCGACTTAAATTTTGCCATTTTGGCTTTTAAATTCATCAGAAAAACCGAGGATCTCCTTTAGGTTCTTTTCATAATCTTTCAAAATACTGGACTCGTAAGAATTAACACTTGTTTCTGTGGTGATACCTGTCTTCTCAGCATGACTATCCTTGAATTTGTGTTGAGTTCACAAGTCTGACAGCTTCAAAAGCACAATTACCAAATATTAACCGACAAATCCGTAAAAGTTGTCAATTTAAGTTTTCATTAAGATTTGGCCTCTGAAAGGGCCACATATACATTTATACTTGTACAGGGCAGAGGCGACGAAACACGCAGGATTTAATGACGTCATAAGATTGCGTTAGCTCTTATTCAATTGCATATGGTCATTACGATAAGATAAACTGTTCAATCGGAGATCGACCTAGAGGGATAAAACGTGATAGGTAAATAAAGCATGGATTATTGGTCTGATATGCGGGTGCACATGACGGGGGGGAGGTAGGGTGAGGAAATCTAAGAAAGCGAGTTTAGATTACGGTGAAAACCTGCCAGTCGTGATTACAACTTCAACGCGCAGGGCAGCAGCCAGTCGTGCGGCGGACAGTCAGTGAGAGGACAGTCACGTCCATTATAGATCCTTGCCATGGCAGTGCGAGGTTGATCACGTGGTCCGGCTGCTTGCAGAGTTCTGATTTTCTCTTCAGTATTGCAGCGGCCTCTGCGAGGCGCAGGAGACGCCCGGCCGTCGCCCGAAATAGGACCTTAAATGCAGTCATTGGGTCTGCCATATGGCCGGTGTCCACTAGGTGCTTTGTAATCGACCAGGTCGACATTCCATGCTTTATTCACCTATCACGTTTCATCCCTCTAGGTTGATCTCTGATTGAACAGTGTATCTTATAAGTACACGAGGACTATGCAGTTGAATAAGAGGTCACGAAGTTTTCTGGTGCTATTAAATCCTGCATGTTTCTTCGCCTTCGCCTTGTTTAGATTTATTCAAGGAAAGCAGTGCTTTAATTTATATTCGTGTAGTCGATAATAAAAACTTTGGTGAATTTCATGTTCACTCCCGGTGCGAAGTCTATTCGTTTCTTACGGGCGCTGTCCGCCGTTCACCTTGGCAGGACATTGAAGAAGGCATTTTTAAGATACTTGTTTGCTCTGGTATGTAACCGCAAATGCACGCGAAAATGTAAGCTTTTGGTAGCAAAATCAATGAGCAGTGACTCCAAGGAACTAGCAAGCTCAAACCACCCCTCTTCGAGTTATGCTGATCCTTTTGACTATTGCCTCTGAAACGGAAGCTTCGCCTTTTGTGTTGTACAGTGAAGTTGAGGTGATCTGGAATCCGCATTAACTTTTCAAATCTTTTTTTCGTTGAACATAGTCAACTTGCAAAAAGTGGAGTGCTTCTTCACACGTTGCACTCAACTGTACGGTCAAAATTATCCAAACTTCAAGTTCAGTGAACTTATCTGTTCTTGAGCACTTTCGGTGTGCTTTTACGGCAATCAACTGCAAGTCCTGTCTTTACTATTCCGTACTTACTAGCTGTCTATGTGTGACGATTGCGTCTGGTTGATGCAGTCCTTACTCAAGTGCTATTTGAGGTCGCTTTCATCTCCGAATCGACTAGGACCCCTTTCTGTCTGATATCGGAGAACGTTTATTATGGGAAGCCAGAAACCGTTGCCCGCTTTTGATTTCTTTACGTATATTTCTTTCTGCATAGGCTTGAAATTACCAGTCAGGGTGCTCCACCTCCGATCATCAATATGACTGCAACTCCATTCCTCGTTGATCCCGACGACGAAGAACCTGTGCCCGTGTTCGATTATGAGCAAGAGCTAGGCTCCGTTGAATCCCAGAAGACGGTTATTTTGCACATCCTCTCCCAACTCAAGCAGGGACGAGATCTAACGAAGGTGCTTGCCGCATGCACCCATTTTATCATTTTCCTTTAAAACTTTTGTTTATACCCAACTAAGGGCGCCTTCTCCCAATCTATAATTGTGCGCATCTTTTCTACATTTCGTGATCTAACAGATGAAAGGTCAAGAACCTCGCGCAAAAAACATCGTAAAGCACAGTCCGCCCGCCTACTATCCCCAAACGTAATAAAATGTTAAAGAAACGACCGATCTTTAAAAAAGGCATTGTCCAATGAAATAAGCTATTTAAGCAAAAATAAGCAAATCAGAAAGGGGACTTTATGGCACGTCAGTTAGTTAAGGCCCATTATAACGTACAACTTAGAAGTAAAATATAAAACAATAATAAAAATCTCTAGGAAATACAACGCATTAATACTTTATCGAATGTCCTCATGTTTTTATCATATTTGTGATTCGGGAGCAGATAAACACAATAAAGTTGTTGATAGTGGTTTGGTCAATGCAATTGCCAAGCACAACACCCAAATTTTGTTACATGGAAAGTTGTTTTCTTGGCTTGCTGCAGTTTTTTTATCAGAGCAAACAGATTTTCGACTGGATTGAGCTCCGTGATGTTTGCAGGAATAGATATACATTTCAGGCCTCAGGTGAAATCATACCACTTTTGAGCGGTGAACAGGTGCATTATCTCCGAGTATTATAGTGTCCATTCGATGTCAGTGAATGCTGTTGCCGAGTGCATCCTTTGTGATGTCGACGTACACCCGGCTTTGTTTTTGACCGCCAAATTGGACGTTCTCCGAATTTGATGGCCAGCCAAACCAACAGGCGCCGGCAGTTCTTAAAAGTTGTTGTCAATTGTCTGTGTTCTCGTGGGAAGTTCTTCCCGCATATAATCGCCTGGGCCGACTTCGGAGACTTGTCTAAAAATAAACTTCATCATAGGAGTAAATGCTCTTTCACGATAAAAGTCTGTAATCGATATATCCCTGAGTAAACAAAAACATCTCTAGTTAATTTCCTATTTAAAACTGGCTTTCTTACATTTTGTTGATGGAGTCCGAATTCTTTTATCCTGATTCTGATCGTACGCATAGGAAACATTGATAGATGTTACCTGTGAATAGCCTTAAAAGGCACATAACGATACTATCATAGCGTTTGACGAGTCAAATCGCGGACCGTTTTGGTCCACCCTGTTGAACTCTAGGCCCTGTTGTATTATTAATAATCCTCTACAGAGCAAACTGGTCAGTATTGTAAATACTAGCAATCGACTCACGCGGCAGCCCTTCAACTGCCAGTTTTCATATGGACTCAACGTCAACTTCTGCTAGGAAATGCTTTGGCAACTTTCTTGCGCGGCATGGCACAGAAGGGTGGCAGCATGTAGCACAAAATCAATATCTCCCTGTTTATGCCCACTGATTCCCGGCGTGGTAAAGCAAATGCCATCTAACCAGCTTATTACTGCGTTTAACGACATAAGGCATAACAATTTTGGTAAATAAGATTTGTGAAAAGCAAATTGTTTCTTGTTTCATGAGAAGAATGCGTTTTTGTATGCCTGCCTCTGCCTGGCTTTCGTGAACTCAAAATCACAATTTTCTTTCCCTTAATTGATTTCTTTGAAAATTTTATTCGTTTTATGGATGTTCCTTTATTCCGTAACGCGCGAAAATTAAGAGGTTTTAACAGGTAGCAATAGCATAGGGAACTACGTGGATATCCGGAAACGTTAAATTTTGCCTGTTTCACTTAATAAAACAAACCTGATATGAATTCTTCTTTAGAAAAATTTTTTTTGTGATTCTAATCAATTCTAAAAGTAAAACTAATCACACCAGATGTATGCCGTACCAGTACCAATCTCGACACTTCATGAATTAGATCATTTGCTGTACCTTAGTTATTTCCTCGAACGCACGACAAGAGTGCGGCCTAAACGCCACCTATTCTTACCCGCTCACTATGTCTCAGCTTTTAGCGTCTTTAACAAGGGACATCTCTCGGTTCAGAAGATTTTTGTAATTATGACATTTTTGGAGACCGTGTAATGTCCATGTGAAATCGCACAAGTACGTTTGTTAATCCTGCTTATGAGGTACACATAATGGTTCACATCCATCGGAAAATTCGAGGGCTCCTGTGTGGCTTGGGAAAATGCACGATTTTTCCTTGACGGAAAATACGCATCATGTAGTTTGGAAATCCTAAGCGCAAGTGCAACTGTCGGTCGGGTTCATAATTATTCGTGCATTAAAATACTATTTTTGAAATCAACGAATACAATTCCCTTATGTATAAGATTTGAGGAAGGCGTTATTTGCTGCGGAACGAGCACAGGAATAAATATTTTTGCGCACGTTTTCCGTAAGACTATTTGGATTCATAAGGGCGTCGAAAATAATTGTGAAAAATTCATACTTCTTAAGCAATCATTTTCATCGAGTGTGGTTTCTCCAGGCGACCGGAAAGAAGCTCATTTAAAAGCCATCATCCTTTCCTGACTGAAATATCTTGGGATTATGCTCTACGGTAGCCAATCTTGCAAGCCCAAATAAGGAGTCCTTTTGAATCCAAAACACATTTCAGAATGTTGGTGAACATTTTTGAGATAGACCAGCTACTGTATACTACTAGTGATAATTGTCCTTGCGAAATGGGCATTACGCGGATATTCCACGGAAGGTGATTGTCATCGGCTCCAATTTTTATCGCAATTTGGGGGCTGATCCTGTACGTTATTAGTTGGCACTCATCTGGAATTTGTTTACCGAAGATACATATATTTGTCGTAAGCGGGTTATTCACCGATCGAGTTACGCGACATGCTCCTGCCCGTGGGCCTCGGAACTAAATCTATAGCCCTCGCAGGCAGTCGCCAACGGCGATATCCACCCGATGTCCCACATCATGGTGAGCCCTGGACCGCGGCTTGCGTGTAAATTAGTCTATAGTGATAGTGAACTTCACACTGTAGAATCCATCCGCATGGTAATCCGACGCACTCCTTACTAAGTTTCGCGTGCCTGAACCTGATGGTGCGCTATCAGTTGTGGCCTAAAAAGCTGCCATCTGACGAAATATCTCGGTCTGTCTAAGGACTGAGGATCAGGCTCCGGTGGCCCCGTGACCTTTACAGTGTTCTCACTTCTTTGAGGTCCTAGCTGCCCTCGCTGTCGCTGGGTACTTATAGAACGGGAACCAGGTGGTGACTTGCACACTCAGATGGACCGTTTAGTTCTTTTGGCCACCCCCGGAGCCCAACTCCCGTCGCCTCGTGTTTGTCTTGCCATTGGGACAAGAAGGATAATGGAGGATAGACTGCGGTAGGCGCAGTAAAAGTATAAATTACTCTCAGGCGCCTGGTAGATGCTTATGGCGGTCCTCTCCGTGGTCTCTCTCCGGGTGGTTACGCACGGTTATGTGGAGTAACGCCAAGTTGAATTTGCCATTTATTGTTTGGGCTTTGGATTCCAACGTTTCAATGATTGTCCGGGCAGATTTTCTCAGAACTGTACTTTTAGAGACAGATTAGTGATCGTTGACGAAGCTATGCATAGCATCGTCTGAGCGCGTGTCCGTTCTTTGGCTCATTGCCAACTCGTGCTCATGAATTCCCGTCGTCGGTCGTTTGTCATTTATGCCAAAGCAAGCAATTGGTTTGTACACTGGTCGGTGTTTGCTTTGGGCCGATGTACAACACCCACCTTCACCGGCTTTATCATGTGCCACCTCTGAAACGTTGCCAATTTTGCGCGCTACTCAAGATATTTCGTGTTTAGTTGTTAAGTCTTTCTTGATGGCCATGCGCTTTCTGTGTAAGCATAGTGGTTCAGAAAAAAAGTATCGTCTTACATGTACATACCGAACTAGTAACGCTGCTTGAAACAACGTAGCCATGTAACCTTTATGAATTTTCTTTTTAACGATCATTTCATGAAGTTTACTGACACATTGATAGGTCTAGCCAGCGCATCTGAACAGATAGAATTGAAGCATATTCTTGGAGGACACCACAGTGTTAACGTTTTGTTTCGCCAATATAATTTGCAATGAAAGAACTCCCCGGGGTTAATTATTTTAGGCGTGTTCAGGTTTATTGCTACTTATCACTTTGAGTCCGGCTCAATTATTCATCAAACTCAGAAATGGCGACAACGCAGAAAGAAATATGGTCTTTTGAACTAAGCCAGTGGCCTCGACCTCTATTTCCTTTTTCTTTCCCCACAAGGGCGTTTCCATCGCATTTTTTCGTGTTGGTAGCTTCAGTAATATTCTTGTAATTGTTTTTCCAATCACCGAAATGTCTTATCGTACTCAACACGCTTTTCCTTTTTTGACGATTTATTTGACGTTCTCTCATCGTTTTTCGACTGTCATATAGTTCCTTCTTCCTTCAAGGTTGTTCTTCCAACATTTATTCTCGAACGTCGATCCCTCCTCGAAATGTTTGCGGACTATATGGCACATCCACAGCTTTTCATCGGGCAAGTCCCGTAATTTTTCATAAGGTTTTGTAGGCTTTGCACTTTGCGTGGCCTTTTTGATTGTCTAATATAGCCAACCTGAACGATGTCGAGTACAATGACCCTCCATGTTCTACTGCCTGTTGATAAGAAGAAGAGGCGATCGCTGGAACAGGGGCTTTTTTGCCTGACCTTTCGGATTCTCACTGAATCCGTCATCAGCGACAGTGGCAGTGCCATCATCAGTGCCACTGTCTGATGATGGATTCAAGTGAGACTCCAAAACGCCTGGTGAATAAAGCTTTTGTCCCAGCGATGGCTTCTTCTTCATATGAAATAGTTCCTGTATCTACTGCCTCTGCCTGTTTATGTAGGAGGGGTGTGGTGGTACGCCTAGGTGCGGGTCTGGTCGTGCCAGCCGCCTGCGCCCTCTCCCGCCTCTAGTGTTCTTGACTATGTCTTGACACTGGGTCCAGATGGGGAGTGGGGTAGATGCTGCGCAAATCCGCTCTCACTATTAACTAATTCACGCGTAAGTCATCGTGCCCGCTCTCCCCTTCCTGTGAAGCACACAGTGGACGTCGTCGGACGCGACGGCCGAACTGTCATGTAGGAGGCTCAGTTCTCTCCTTTCCGACAGGAGCGTTCAGACAATGGAGGTTCAAGAACCACTTGTAAGTGGTTTAGACTTAACCTTCGCTTCCAAGCAGACGGTAGCGTCCGATTTAAGGCAGCAGCACTCACCTTATAGGGTAGGCAGTGAAGAACGTGTCCCGATCGTCACATCCGTATTTTACAGATGATCTGTCATCCTAGTGATGTTGCAGCGAGTGTGAACTTTCTTATATGGAGCGAAGTTGGCGTATTTCGCTCGAAAGGTCGTTATCAGTCAGTGGCGACCAAAACCTCAGCGCAGTTTTCCGGCGCAAAGCCAAGCCCTCACATCCATAGAGGTTGAATGACCACTCGAGTGTCCGGTATGCGCGGGTATTTGTGGGGACTACTATCTCACAACGAGTCCATAGAAATCTTCGAGGGCTTAAAAGGTCCCATCAGCAGCATCGGCTCGGACGACGATGTCATTATTACTCCATCCCTTTGGCCATAACGTGACCTTGGAATATTTGTAACCTACTATTTCAAGCTGACAACCATTTATCACTTGGGGTGCCTTAATTATTCAGAGAAACAACCCCAAGATTCAGATAAAATGTTTTATTTAGCGATCTCGCTCACCTTCGACTTCATTCTATAGGTCCCCAGAACTTACCGCTGTCAGGACGATATCGTTTTTTTAGTCACGATCAGCCAGTGCTCTGGTAAATATTAGACATCGTCCAAACGACGGTATAATGCGCAACAGAATAAAATCTTTTCAAGTGCCAGCCCAAATCTCTAATAACTTTGACGGATTTTTTCGGAGGGCAGCTCAACCAGTGGAGATTGGTAGCAAACTTTGATTCCAGCAGTTATCTTGCCGACACACCCAGCCCCATTATCCGTCACGGACGTTTCAGCGAAGTTGACAAAGCAGATGGCTGTTGATCGCTTGTATCAATTGCTTAGTCCAAGAACGCGCATTGGCTATTTGTTCGCCGGATGTAGGTCGGCTTATTTCACAGATAGCCCTCACTTCAAACCGTTCCATTATGTAAAAATTTTATACTTGGCTGGCAGACAGAGCCGTCTTCCCGACTCTACCTAACTGCACTGGTACCCCTTCGTGTTTCGCGCGTTCCTTTACACACACACGCGAGGCGCGGTACAACACTCACCTCCGACGATGAAAGCTTGTTTGCTTTTGAAACGTCAGGGCAATATAACTGTGTTTCCTGTGATCGCCTCTTCTTCTCATTTATGTCCGGGGACACGCATCTTCGCTTCTATCATATGTATGTACATATATATATATATACCCCTTTGCCCTTTTGACCCATCTTTTTGTCTGTATTTTTTTTAACAGGATTACGAAGGCCACAAGTCCACTCGATAGAATGGTTCGCTTTGTGAAGTGGTATCTCACTTTCTTCCACGCTGGTAAAAGGGTGCGTGATGCCATTGTTTTCGCCCCTCTTTGCTTGGCTAGCGTAACTTACTTGCCTGTCTACCACTTCGCCCCTTGCACGCGGCTGAGCCCATTTCTCCGAAGTTGACACATGAATCTTGTTGTCCCTGCCTCCTCTCCCGCAATCTCCGATGTGCAAGGCTAGCAGCCAACACTACAATGTGAAAATTCCATGCGGCAGCTTTCATTTGCCGTTCATCTAAATTGCACGGAATATCAGAAGTTGACAAGTGGAGAAGCCCTGTTTGTGGTCTACTTCACCAAATACGATGTACTCCAACTTAGACGACATGTCCAGCCCTCCAGTCACTAGCCTCGTCTGTAATTCTGCAAGTGTTACGCGACGCTTAAGTAGATACAGTACAGAAACGCCCTCATGTGTTGACAGCAATGTGAGAACGCCTGAACTCCTTGACTGATTGATAAGTTACGCCAAATGATGCCATCGAAAAATCTACATACGTAGCCTTGCGGTGGTTCGCTTGACTATCTTGCCGAGGATCACTTCTGTGCCGAAGGACAGTAGTGCCCTACACAAAACCTTAATTATAATGAGACCATTTTCACACAGTGGAGAATATTGATTTAAGAAGCGTTCGTGAAGTTGAAATAAAGGACGCAGTTACACAACCATCATATGAGTTGTCAGTGCATTCAGCTGTTTTTTCCGACAGTTGGTTTAGGTGAACTTACTTTATGCCGAAAAGCAGAATCTTAGCTTACCGAAAGTCTGTAAGTTTTCGGATCCGTCTATAAAATTTGGATGAACTGGCTGCTTTCTCAGGCTTGACTACTCGACTTCAGTGCGGTAATGCACTAGGCAAACTTTAGCAACGATCGATTTCGACATGAGGTAAATTCAAGTGATGGCATGCAGAGGGTGATGATTTATGACCAAATTCTTAATACTCGATCCCTAATCCATATCTAATATCAGCTGTAGATGCTTTGTACATACGGCTATTAAAAAATTATTGTACATCCACGAAGAGACTGTCGTACATTTTTTGCGAAAAGCCCCTACCCGGTGCATCTATTGCCATAATGAAACTTTCGGTACTTCTTGAGTGCTCGCAGAATCTTTTTTGCTAACAAAACTTGGAAGATTTGGCAACTGGCTGACAATGGCGGATAAACTGAGGTGACTAGACCTCTGAGCTGTTATTTATAGGAAAGCATTACCAATCGTCTTCAGGTGTAAAATGCGCTTAGTCCTTTTACTTCTGAGGCATGTTTTGTAGGCCCAACTTCGTTTTTAGAAGTACATTTGTCGTATTCTCACCCTTCAATCCCATCTTCTCCTTCCAGGACAAAATAGCTAAGAAGCCCTACAACCCCATAATAGGTGAGGTCTTCCACTGTAGCTGGCGAATTCCCAAGGGTGCCTGCGAAGTGTCCGAGCCCCAGACCAACCCCGCTGACACTGCTGTCGATGCCGACCACTACACCCTATCGTACTGCGCAGAGCAGGTGTCCCACCATCCGCCGGTTTCGGCCTTCAGATTCGTCTGCCCCGAAGCGGACATGGAGCTGACCGCCTCCATCCACACTCAGTCTAGATTCCAGGGCATCAGCGTTTGTGTTTCCATGCTGGGGAAAGGTAAGATGGATCCCAAATTTCATTCTCTTTGAATTTAACCACTGAGTTGAGTGCACTGCTCTACCGCACGTTAGAATCACTGTATGTTTATTTTGTAATAGTTGTCCTCACTTGTCATTGGGAATCAGTTCGGTTTTGCATGTGAACGAATTGTGTTTGTTTACTATCGCCAGACCCTCTAGGGTTACCTTCAGTTTGCATCTTTTGCGTGGCGGATTTAATAACAAGTCGGTGGTCTTACTGTTTTCTTTTTTTCTGGGTTGCTTTTTCTCTACCTAATGAATTACATGGTCCCTGCTTTTTGTCCACGTTAATCGTGCTGAGTAATTACACGACAAGTCCTCTCTCTCCTAGCTGCCGCATTTATCAGTGTCCTACTTGTCTCTCCTTACTCCCTTGTAAACCTCTTGATCCTGCCTTTGTTACTAACGTCTTCCCCTGTGTGTGCTTCCACGTCCCTGTCCGTCAATTACGTCTGTTTGAGTCCTTGCTTGTGCAAATTCATCCTACTGAGCAGTTTAACATGTATTTAGGTCTCCGCGGCTTAGTATCATGCCCATCAGAATCTGGTTTTACCACTGCCGGGGTTCAGATAAAGGTTTATTGTGCATCATGCCTTTAACAACGACATTTTCTTTTTAGGAGCCATTTGAAGGGGGAGAAACAAATGTAATAGGTGCTTTGGCAGATTTCTAATAAATCATTTTGACCCAACTGTGAAAAACTTAGCGACTTCGGTAGGATTCAAACTCACGGCAGCAAGGGGACGGCTTGAGTACTGCCAACGCTCTAGCCACCTGATTTACCAGGCCCCATCGGGAGTCGTGGGTTTAATCACTTTTGGGGTCAAGTTTCTCGCGCAGCCCACTGCAACGTATGAAATCCACCAAATCTGATACAGCGGCCGTCTTTTGGATTTTCTGAAGCACATGTGCTTTTGATGCTGATATCATATTGTGACAAGCGGAAAAGTACTGACTGGCATCATATTCCAGTGATACGAAAACCGCCACACAGATCGCCTGCTCCTTTCGTAGGAGAATGCTTAGTACATGTGAATCTCCACCATTATGGGTCTTGTTAAAGACATTTGCGGCGACTGGCTTACATACCATCGTGTCGGTTCTAAATGCACTGTCTTGAGGATTATGTTTTCATTCCTCTTCTAATGTGACGATGAACATACATTCAGATGTGCTTGCTCACCGGAGCGCATCAGCAGAAAATATTCCGAAAAACGTAGAGCCACGCTAACCTCTGTATTATCGGCGACACCCGCTTGCATCTATGTCACTAATATCCTATTTCCTTCCTCTCTCCGTTTTAGTTATTCTTCGCCTACGAGAACACAAAGAAGACTACATATTCTCCCTACCTTCTGCCTACGCCCGGGCTATTTTAACCGTCCCTTGGATTGAAATCGGAGACAGTGTATCCGTAACCTGTCCGCAATCTGGATACACTGCCAGAATAAATTTTCATGTCAAGGTTTGTTTATTCTCCCCACTTTGTTCCCTCCTATACCGCCAATGCGATCAGCTAACATCGGTACTATGGTTATTAGAGGTCAGATCGCTTTGTGCTCGTTTGTTTTCTCTGGAAAACCTCACCCACACTGTCTGCACAAGGGAAAATTTATATGTTTAGTAGGGGATGATCTTATTCCTAAGTTTGGTAATCATTCGTTGCATAGTTTTCGGGTTTTCTTTGTAGCTCCGTTTAATTTGATCGGAGCGGGCCTTCGTATTAATTTTTTTTCAATTGTTTAACTGTCTACCTCATCCTCTGGCTTTTTAGTTCCGCTGAAGTCTCATTGCACTTTCAAGGATAATATTTGGCTCATAATGTCGAGGGGCTTCCAGGAAATATCCAGCCCTTTGTCCCACAAATGTATCCCTTGCGGATATTTTAAAACTTTCCTTCTAAATAATCCCTAAACTATGCGGGTCGTGCATATAGTGAGCTGAAATAACTGATATAATTCCGCTTGCGGCAAGATTTGTTTTTTTACAAACCGAAAACTCTGTTTTTCACCACTTTTTCTCGTCTAAACATCTGTTTTCAGGGGCGTTTTGTCATGAGTTTAAAGTAACATATGTCAGCGACCCTGGTAACTGTATACTGTTGTACTGTGTACAGCTAGAAAAACCTTATTGTCAACTGCGATACCAATGTGGCCTTTGTTTATTGTGTTCTTTTCCCCTAAGATTAGTCCAATCACTTCCTATGCGACCGGAATCCCATTTTAGAATTTATTACATTAAAAGACTATCAAGTCATTCATTTCCAGAGCAACTGATCATTACCCTAGCGGTCGGAATGGACATTTTTCGTCTGGCTTTGGGGCCCTTTTTGAAGAAGGCTGACTATAGTCTTTAATTGTTGCTTTTTTCGCTGTATATTTTACTAGAACAGCTTTTCTCTTTAATGCAATTGTTGCTCAAAAACATCCCTTAGGCATTCGTTTTTCTCAATTCCCATTCCGCCGGGTTCGGTTAGCTGCAATGAACTGTCTGTTGTGCAACGTGCTGACAATAGCTGATTTGTAACAAGCATGCAGCTCTGCGATCGACCAACTAAAATTTGATTAGATTATTCCTCTTTCCTAAATCCGGAGTCGGATTAAAGTTTGCTACAGGGGCCAACAACACGTTATTAGGATGTGGCCATTTGAGCAAGCCACTGTGTAGGTGGGGTCATTGGTGCCGTTAAGGCAGAAGGAGGTCTTAAACTCTTCCAGTGACCGCACATCCATTTTCTTTGCAACAAGAGCCTGAAGCTAATTTGCCCGCCTGCAATTCCTTAATTTATCGGGAGGCAATTAGTGTGTAAATTTGTTAATTCTTTCGGTAGCTATTACTATTGTCACATATTTGTCGCTGTTAAATCCCTCCGGTTTCTTCTATGACTTGCTTTTACTTCTTACTCTAGCCTTTCGTACTGGCATTTGCCTAATCACTGAAGTTTTGGACAACGTCACCCACCTCTAAAGTCCGCGTTATTGATGGCTGTCGTGTCAGATTTTCTTATACAGTTCCATCTTTTCCCTGCCCTACGTCTCCATTGTTTACCGCTGCTCATATGCCATTTAAACTAAAACTGTGCTCTTTAGTCCAAACCGACCAACAAGTTGCATCACGTGACTGCCGAGATTTACGCGCCGGATCCCCGAACTGCCTCTCCTCCAAACACCGATGGTCTCTGCCCCATCTACCGTGCCGTGGGTGAGTGGAACTCCTCATTCCGCCTGCAGGACCTTTCATCGGTTAGTCTTTTCCCTTCCCCTCTTCCCCAGTGATGGACTCACGACCTGCTTCATTTCAGACCGCCACTTTTTCCTACTCGCTGGCTTTGAGGCGGCTGTTTTAGAGTTCCTTGTAGAAGAATTTCCCCTGCTGCTGCTTCTGTCATGAAATTTATAGCTAACGGCCCATTCTTGGGAAATTTTGCAAGTTTAAATGGAGGATATTGGTTAAATGTGTCTTGAAGTGTTAGCTAAAGTAAATCCGCCGTTTTGCATTTGCTTATATTGTCACTCATCCAGGTTTCTTTTGTCTACAATTTCCCTTTATAGGCAATCCATGTTTGGCCGCTCCGCTGCTTGTTATATACTCTAACTTCATAGTATGTAGTGCATTAAATTGCGCAGCAGGTCGAATAGCAATTGTCAGTCAGTCAGTGTATTTCAGGGAAATAGGCTTACACCTTTGAACTCCCTATTTGTACGTAAAACATCGAGAAAATAAGCAAAAATGTGAAGAAATTACAGCATAAAGTGAATGCAGACATTGATTCACGTAGGTCATTGGTTTTATGGTTACAAAATCATATAGTCCGCTTGTTGCTGCAGCATATATCTGTCAAGCCGACACTTAAATGTCTCCACAAATTGGGACATAACAATCGTCTCGGGCAGGTTATTCCACGGTTCTACGACACGGTTGGAGAAAAAATACTTCCTCGCATTCAATATACCTTGAGGCACACGTAGTTTGAAGGGATGTCCCCGAAGGTTAGTTGTAGTGGCGAGTTGGAAAAAGTCGTCGCACCGGATGGCGCAGTCCAAGCCACGCACTATACGGAAAGTTTGTATCAAGTCTCCGCGCAACTGTCTATAACTCAGAAGATAGAGATTGAGGTTGGTTAGGCGGGTCTCGTATGGCAGTACACCCTGACCTCTTATTAATTTTGTTGCTCGTCTCTGCACCTTTTTGAGCAGATTGTTATCCTACTGCCTCCACGGTCTCCAGGCCTGAATTGCATATTCAAGATGCAGCCTTACAAATGTGCCGAAGACTTTGGAGAAGCAGTCTTCATCGAAAACTACGAATGCCCGCTGGACTGCGTATAGCATTGAAGTTGCGGTCTTGGCCGTCTTACAACATCGTGTAGAAGGCTTTAGGCTGTCTCCGAGATCTTTCTGCGTTTTTGCCTCCCGGAATGGCATGCCGTTCAGATGGTATTACCGCGTACTAGGGATCTGGTTTCCGAGGCGCAGTTTGATGCATTTGTTCAAATTGAAGGACAAGGGCCATCTGCAGGACCAGTCGTCTAATCCAAAAAGATTTTCTTGGAAGTTGGTCTCGTCGGCAGCATTCTGGATGTCTTTCCAGATTTTTATGTCATCTGCAAACATGGCACTATCACATCCATCTACACAATCATTGATGAACAAGAGAAAGAGGGTCGGTTCGAGCACTAAGCCCTGTGGGACTCCACTCTCTATGAATGTGCGCCTTGATTGCTGTTGTTTTACGCAGACAATTTGGGAACGGCCGACGAGGAAATTCTCGATCCTTTTGAGAAGTTTGCCGCCGATGCCCATGACTCCCAAACTGTACAGAAGACGCTGGTGCGGAACACTGTCGAACGCCTACCGGAAATCAATATAGGCCACATGCACAGTGTTTTGCATCCAGTGCTCTTGTCCAACCTTGCATTGTGTATAGCAGTTTCGTTACAAACGATCTTCCCCTACGAAAACCGTATAGTGCATAGGACAAGAGGTTGTTGGTTTGCAAATAAGCCATCAACTCCTTTCCGATGGTTTTCTTCATCACTTTGCAGCAAACTGATGTCAGACTGACTGGTCTGTAGTTCGTCGCAAGAGCACGACTACCGCTTTTGTAAAGGGGCGTAATGTGGGCTGTTCTCCAGTCCGTGGGAAGGGTTCTAGCATCAAACTATTTGTGGCACAGAGAGGATAGTGGCTTTGCCAGCTGTTGGGCAAGCTCAGAGAACAGATTTGCTGGGATCTCGTCCGCACCAGGAGATTTACAGCCTGCGAAATTTTTTAGTTCACCAAAAATCGCTTCTTTTCGAAACGCAATATTTTCAGTAGTCAGACCTATTTTCTCGGAACTCTGCTTCTCTTGTGAAAACAGATTAGAAAAACAGAGAAATGCTTAGCTCTATTTGTACTGTTTGATATCTCCAAACCGTCATCATTCCTCATGACAGGAAAGGGATTCCTGTTACGGGTGTTCTTTTTCAAATAGCTTTAGAGCAATTTCGGATTTTTAACGACTTGGGGGGGGGAGGGTGGAATCACTCTCGAAATCCCGTCGCCTCTCGCAAATCAAGCTTTTCATCTTACGCTTTATACTCTGTAAACGCTGCATTTTCGTCGTTTCCGCAAAACTTCTTTCACAGCCTTCCTTTCTTGTTGACATCCTTTTGAGATCTCGCGTTAGCCACTGAGGTCGGTTGGTTGTCCTGGACTTTTAAAAGGGACAGTGGCTCTTCAGTAGATGCAGCAACCGGTCTTTGAATAAATTCCAACTCACGTTAACGTTTCCAGAGAAGAGAACATCCTAGCCTATTTGTGATGCCTCAGCTCGCATTTGGCAAAAGTCCTTTTTCCATATATTTGGTCCGTTTTCGTCTTTTGCATACGATTCAGAAAACAGCTCGTACTCCGTACTCGTACTGCGTGATCACATCGACCGAGCGGGAGTAGGTAGTACACCTAGTCTATACCGTCAGGATCTTTGGTGAAAACAGGGTCCAGACAACTGGCCTGTTGCCCTCCACCCGCCCTAGTTGGGAACAGAACATGTTGCGCGAGAAGATCTTCTAGGGTTGTCTTTAGGAGACGGTAATCGAAGGTATACTTAAAGCACTTCGCATTCATATCGCTCCATTGAATGCAGGGTGCATTAAAATCCCCCATGAGAGCAATATCTCGTCGACTGGCGATCTCTTTTATGCTTTCCAGTAGACAATTATCTGGGTCGAGATCCGCCTTCGGGGGGCGGCATATAGGTACGGCTTCAAGGAACTTCGATCCCCGTGCCTTTCAGTTAGTATCAGTCAGTATATTTGGAGTAAACGACAGAAGCCCTGAAAACTCCATTTAGAGGTACAGATATAAGGGAAAATAGTTACATTGCAAAGCTTTTGCTTGTAGTTTTACTTAGGAGGATTCATAAATCGAATAATGTAACATAAAGGCGAAAAGGGGTATTATATTCGCAAAATAATTGCGAAAACTTTGTTCACCGCATTCGGACTGTGAAAATTTCAATATGGGCTAAGTTTGACGCACAAAATATGATCTGTTGAAATCCTGTTAGTAGTATATTTATAGTCATTTCAGTAATCCGTTGGATCAGGCTTCGGCAGTTCGGGTTTTATAGTCAGCCAAATTGCCTCTGTGTCGTCGGAAATCTTGTCGGTCCTCTCACACATACATGACAACTCCTCCACCCCGGCGGTCTCTCCTGTCTCCTAACTAATTGGTTTCCTGTTAGTGCTAATTCGCAATCACCGACGTTCTGTGACAGCCACGTTTCTGTTATTGCTTGAACATCCGGAGGCGTATCGGCTACCTGTACTCTCAGTTCGTCAAGCTTGGAAAACAGACTCTGAGTACTGGTGTAAAAGAATTTGAGTTTGCAACATTCGGCAGTGCTTCGTTCGATTTGTCTCGGGTTGCCAATATTATGTTGCTGCAGCCATCATGATGACTGGCTGGTTCCAGAGCAACAATTGTGGTCAGCCTGTAGACACAAAAGTTTTCCAGAACTAGTTTTGTATGATTTCATGGTTTTTTGTTCTTCCCTATGATAGGTGGAACTTTCGTCATTGGCGACACGTTTTCTCTAAGTTTACCTTAAGGTCATTCGGCAGAGCAAATTAGCGCACGGAATTTGCAGCGTAGGCTACATTTGGCACCTATTTATCACCTCTCTGTCCGAATCATTTCTACTGTCTCAGACCCGTTTCTCACATACTTCTTTTCATTATCTTGAGGTGATCATTTCACCTAAAAGGGCAGTTAATTTCTCCGCTTCTTTGTAAGCCTTGCCCCTTTGTTGGGAGAGGACACAATATGCGACCCAACTGCATATTATTGCCACCTACTGATTCTTACGAAAGTATTTCTGTCTAATTAGGATGAACTAATTGCCTTTTTTTAAGATATCATTCCTTTTCGCTTAAATGTCACTTTCAGCTCATTTGTCGATTGGTATACACGCTAATTTGGTATACTTCACCTCTGCTGGCCACCTTAGCGGCGTCCCTGTGTTCCCTTGTTCTGCATCATGTTGTGCCGTCGGGTCAACGTTCCAACTTTACTCTTCTGGGACTCGCCAGGTCATTCGTCCTTGGGTCCGTATAGGTTATTTCGCTGCCTTGATCTCTGAACTAGGCGTTTTATTATGCAGGTGCAATGTTTAGTTTCCTTTGGTTTTTTGGTGTTAAATTTCGCCAGTATTCAATTTTCCTGATCTCTTTTAAGGTCATGCACGGATTCGTTTGGACCTATTCATGGAATTAAAACATTTTTTCAAATATTCGTATGTTTCCGACGCTCTCTTTCTCATCCATTAGCTCCTCCCATATAGCTCTTACTTCTACCGCTGCCACAAGACACGATGCCCTGTCCTTCGCACTTTGGATGGGGTCGCATATTGCGTCTGCCCTTTTTGTGCTCATAGTAATTTTGTATGTTATCTCTTTATGTTTACGGTCGCACATTTCTGTAACACTTTAATTGTGCGCTAAATTTTGAACACGACGTCGAGCTTCAACCTTGTTTTGCAATGGATTTGCCCCTACATACGATCTTTCTTCGTGGAGCCGTTGGAGGTACCCTCCATTATCGACTGCAAGCCGCAACGCGACTGCCTACTTGGACTCCAAGACAAAGCAAACTTTCCATTCCTGTTGAATAGTCACGATAGGTTGATGAATGCCACACCCATATGTTCGACCTTGACTGAAATAGAGTCTACTAATTAAACTACTTAATGTCTGGACCCTTGGTTTGCGTATCACAGGATTTTGCAGTTTTCTATGGCGAGTGAGTTTTTTATTTTTTTACTTTTTTTATTTTTTTATTTATCTGCAACTCTTCTTTCTAGCAGGTTGAAGAGACAATCGACGTCGGAAGTATCGAGGTCTATCCTAAGTATGTGCGTCCACTTCGTCTCCAGGCGCCTGAGGAATCTCAACGCCTATGGGAAAAGGTTACCGAAGCTCTCCGGGTTGGGGACATAAACCGAGCATCAGAAGAAAAGTTCAAGGTTTGTTTAGCTACCGTTTTCTGTCCCACTGACATATATGTATTATTGAAAAACAGGCATTCCAAGAAATTTTATTAGAATTCTTTGGAAAACGGTAAACTTTATTGTGTAAATTTTCGAGACCGGTTCCCCGGCTCGCCTTCAGACTGTGGGTGTGCGAAAACTAAAGTCTAAAAAAGCGTTTTATGATTGGTTAAAGTCTGTGCCAATGAGTGTTAATTGCAATTTGTCATCTAGGGATTGATTGGTGCAGTTTGAATTTATGGACGATTTTGTATGTGGCATCTAGATTGGTATGCGGTTTATGCATGCCTCATCCGCGTGCATTGCTCCCAGGAATTCGCGGCCTTTCCTTGCTGGGCAGGCGCCAGTAATGCGTGTGTTCTCTTGTGCAAATTTGTGTTCAGTGTCCAGTGTGCGCATGACCACCTGGGATATGTGGTCGCACCTCCTCACCGCTAACTGATGTTCATGTATACGGGTTGAGGCAGACTTCCCATTTTGGCCACAGTAGACGCCATCACAACTGGAACGTGGGATTTTGTACATAACACTTTTTCTTTCGAGGTAGCCAACCCCGTCCTTAGCGTGTACAAGCTGTGTTCGTAAGGTAGTTGCCGGATGGTGTGCTACGTGTATCTGGTGTTTTTTAGTTGTCTTTCGACTAGTTAAGATACACTTTTCGTTTATGGGTGAGTTCGCCAGGTGGTTGGTTTTGGTATTTCCAATGCTACTGCCGCTCGGAAGCTTGTGCAAATTTTCTGTTACCATCTTTTTGCTTATTGACTTTTTCCAGCTTGAAGACGTACAGCGCGTAAGTGAAAACAGTAGGAGTCGTTTGCGTCTGCCCCATCATCCTAAGTACTTTCAGACCTCGGCTAATGGCTGGACATACAAAGCTCCTGCGTCGAAGCCTGCCTCAGTACCCTAGTTCTCTGATCGCTGTCCCTGATCGCCCATTTCTCTGTATCTATCCTGACTTTTTCACTTTTTTCCCTTAAAACTGAGTCACGGGCTCCCCTCTTCTCCCCTCAGTAATCGAGGCTTGTATACACAGCCTATTCTTAAGTGACCTTTTTCGCGCTCATTTTCGAAATCTCATGGGTTCTTTCCTGTACTCAACCATCATGCCGGCGCCACGCATTTGTGTGGCGTGGGCCAACATTCCTGGGACATGAATGCAGCGTCCACCTGTGATTGG
>CACRXP010000856.1:241770-253318 GCA_902702965.1 Spirometra erinaceieuropaei | reverse complement strand
CGGAACGAGCATGTTCCGTAACCTGATCGGTGAGCGCCCACTATCATAATATATATATATATATATATATATATATATATAGCAGGAATGGGCGCACCCCGATCTATGGCTTCACAAAGCAAACAAGCTCCGTATCTGTGGCAAATGTCACGAACAGGCAACCAATTTCCAGGCCGAAGTCGGCCAAGTCATAATAGCAGCGAGGAGGGACGACAGAGAATGCGGGTAGATTGATACAGCACTGTTTCGGGCTTATTCTGCCTTCATTCAGCCAAGCATAACCCTGACCACCAGCAGCTGCGACCAGAAACACAAACATGCGCACAGACGCACCTGGCGCAGTCGGTCCACCACTGAGGACTACCAGATGGGTCATAAGCACTTCATCGAACCGAAGTTCATCAGTGTCTCGCCACCTGTCATTCTCTGTCAACATCGACATCGACATCTATCAACATCTCTGCGACAACATCAAATGATAGAATACTTTCATCAGGACATACTTTAAGACCTTCAATCCTTTGAAGGAATGCCTGAGAATTAGTGATGCTGTATTGTGATCCATCAGCGAGGTGCATCGCAACAAGCGTTCATCGGAAAAGCTCTGACGCTGAGATCATCCTGAGCTATCAGAGTAACCACCCAGCAGCCCATAAAAGAAGCTGTGTTCGGACCCTTTTCCACGGTGCGTATCGTTACTGCAGTAGCGCCGATTTACTGAAAGATGAACTGGCCTACTTGCATCGCTATTTCCGACTCAATGGATACCCGGCGAGCTTTGTGAAAATTGTCTCAGACGTCAGCAACAACCACAAAACGTCGACTCCAGCGGAGACAGGGTATCACGGAAATTCTATTCCCTGCCCTACATGCCGAGAATTTCCGAAGCGATCGCTCGATAATTAAATCGATTCGGCATCTCCATCGCCCACAAACCGGCGTCTTAATTGCGCACGACATTATCCCGGATAAAACACCCCATACCGAAGAAGCAGCAAACACATGTCATTTACCGCATTCCATGTTCAAACTGCTCTAGCGTTTATGTTGGGCATACCGGCCGACGACTTGGGACCCGCATTAACGAACATAAGTTGGCCATCCGCCGACGGGACCCCTTGTCTCTCGTGTTTGCGCACTCACTTGAGTGTGATCACCGCTTCAACTGGGAGGGGACCGAAGTGATCGCTAATGCCAACACCAAACAAGCGCGAGAGTTTCTAGAAGCTTGGCACTCTAATAGCAATAGCATCAACCGCCATGTCGACTTGGACGCTCAATACGAAGGCCTACGTTCACGGTTCGCCGGCTTGCGCCCACCCTAAGCCACCTACTGCTAATCCATGTTCGGCCATGTAGAATATCATGGATTCAGCACCTCCCCCACAGAGTGAACCATGTGTGAAACCCCCAACACTACCCCTAACGTCCGCCACCTGTCCAAACACGTTCTTCACCCCCACACATAAACGCCTGTCTTGTCGATGTAACCTCGATGTCCCCCTGACTCCCCAGTAGGATTATCTCCCTCACACTTTTCATTTTCGTCTGACGACGGGTTGGTGTAACCGACTTGAAAATTCACGAGTATACCTCGATTTTCCGAAGAGCCTACTACTTTTATTATATATATATATAGTGGTAGGGGGCGCTCACCGATCGTTCATACGGAACTCACTCGTTCCGTTGTGCCTTAAGGGCTCTCTCTCGAGCCCAACCAGCAGCCGCACAGCGGCGCATGATACATAGGCAGAATAACATTACCAGTCTCCCTTGTCTTTGTCGGTAATGTTATTCTGCCTATGTATCATGCGCCGCTGTGCGGCTGCTGGTTGGGCTCGAGAGAGAGCCCTTAAGGCACAACGGAACGAGTGAGTTCCGTATGAACGATCGGTGAGCGCCCCCTACCACTGTATATTCCCGATGGAAAACCGACAAGGCAACGGGCTCGTGGCCCGGTGAGTAGAGGCGTTGACTTCTAAACCAACAGGTCGCGAGTTCGAGGCTCGGGTGTTCCACACTTCGGGCTTGGGTATGGCTGGCTGACGACGGCTAATAAGCCAGAAATGGGCATTCCAGTCTCCCTTGTCTTTGTCGGTAATGTTATTCTGCCTATATATATATATATATATATATATATGAATGACAGGTGGCGAGGCACTGATGAACTTCGGTTCGATGAATTGCTTATGACCCATCTGGTAGAGCCCAGTGGTGGACCAGCTGCGCCAGGTGCGTTTGAGCGCATGTTTGTGTTTCCGGTACCAGCTGCTGGTAGTCAGGGTAATGATTGGCTGAATGAAGGCAAACAAGCCTGAAGCAGTCCTGTATCAATCTACCCCCAAACTCTGTCTTCTCCCCTCTGATATGTTTAAATATAGAGGCAGAAATTGTATTACCGACAAAGTCAAGGGAAACTGGAATGGCCATTTCTGGCTTATTAGCCGTCGGCAGCCAGCCATACCCGAGCCCGAAGTGTGGAACACCCGAGCCTCGAACTCGCGACCTGTTGGTTTAGAAGTCCACGCCTCTACCCACCGGGCAACGAGCCCGTTGCCTTGTCGGTTTTCGATCAAGAATCTACAATGATAGGGGCCCTCACCGATCGTTCATACGGAACTCACTCGTTCCGTTGTGCCTTAAGGGATCTCTCTCGAGCCCAACCAGCAGCCGCATAGCGGCGCATGATATATAGGCAGAAATGGTATTACCGACAAAGACAAGGGAGACCGGAATGGCCATTTCTGGCTTATTAGCCGTCGGCAGCCAGCCATACCCGAGCCCGAAGTGTGGAACACCCGAGCCTCGAACTCGCGACCTCTTGGTTTAGAAGTCCACGCCTCTACCCACCGGGCCACGAGCCCGTTGCCTTGTCGGTTTTCGATCGGGAATATACAATGGTAGGGGGGGGGTCGCGAGTTCGAGGCTCGGGTGTTCCACACTTCGGGCTTGGGTATGGCTGGCTGCCGACGGCTAATAAGCCAGAAATGGCCATTCCGGTCTCCCTTGTCTTTGTCGGTAATACCATTTCTGCCTATGTATCATGCGCCGCTATGCGGCTGCTGGTTGGGCTCGAGAGAGATCCCTTAAGGCACAACGGAACGAGTGAGTTCCTTATTAACGATCGGTGAGGGCCCCTATCATTGTAGAATCTTGATCGAAAACCGACAAGGCAACGGGCTCGTGGCCCGGTGGGTAGAGGCGTGGACTTCTAAACCAACAGGTCGCGAGTTCGAGGCTCGGGTGTTCCACACTTCGGGCTCGGGTATGGCCGGCTGCCGACGGTTAATAAGCCAGAAATGGCCATTCCAGTCTCCCTTGTCTCTGTCGGTAATACCATTTCTGCCTATATATCATGCGCCGCTGTGCGGCTACTGGTTGGGCTGGAGAGAGAGCCTTTAAGGCACAACGGAACGAGTGAGTTCCATATGAACGATCGGTGAGCGCCCCCTACTATTATATATATATATATATATAGGCAGAATAGCATTACCGACAATGACAAGGGAGACTGGAATGGCCATTTCTGGCTTATTAGCCGTCGTCAGCCAGCCATACCCAAGCCCGAAGTGTGGAACACCCGAGCCTCGAACTCGCGACCTGTTGGTTTAGAAGGCAACAGGCAACGGGCTCGTGGCCCGGTGAGTAGAGGCGTTGACTTCTAAACCAACAGGTCGCGAGTTCGAGGCTCGGGTGTTCCACACTTCGGGCTCGGGTATGGCTGGCTGACGACGGTTAATAAGCCAGAAATGGCCATTCCAGTCTCCCTTGTCTTTGTCGGTAATGGTATTCTGCCTGTATATCATGCGCCGCTGTGCGGCTGCTGGTTTGGCTCGAGAGATAGTCCATAAGGCGCAACGGAACGAGTGAGTTCCGTATGAACGATCGTTGAGCGCCCACTACCATTATATATAGATATATATATATATATATATATATATATTTTAACGTATATATACATATACAGGATACGAAATTATACGCCCACAAATCCAATGATGAACAGATGAAGCCTTTGAAACGACGGGGATTTGGTTTACACTGTGGTGGCAGGAAAAGTACAAAAATTCGTACTTCAGTGCTTTGGTTTACGGGTGATGGATTTTACGCGCACGATTTCCACATGGAGGTAATCATACATGTATCGTTCACCTTGGGAGTTTATATTATGGTCTCGTTATTGCAGCTAGCTTTTCAGCTGACTAAGCATTGGACCGCAAGCCCCTTGGTCTTTCGATGACAAGGACTCTGATTAGGCCTAAAATGTATTTTTTCATATGAATTCTATATACTCGATAAGCGTCTATGGCATATTCCTTAAAAATCTCCGTTCGGTCATGAGGTGCTATTCAATCGCTGTTCACTTTGCCTCCTCGACTTCTTCAAACTGCTGAAGATTAGTCATTGATGGAGGACTATTCAACTCTAGTCGTCACTTTGGCTAGTTTTTTTTCGATGGCAAAAGAGTATAATAATTAACTCTGAAAGCTATGGACTAACCTGTGGGCCATGTGATAGCTGATGCTCCACCATGCAAAACGGGCTTTGTTGCGCCAGTAAAGACGGGCTGTACATCGACTGAGAAGTTGGTAAATGGCGGCAATCCTGCAAAGGTGCATGATGTTGTCTCTGGTTGTACAGAACGCTGAACAAGACTAGAGTGTCCCAGGAGGTAAAGATCGTAATTCTTTAAATCTCTACTGCTGTAACCTGACGGTAGCCTCCAGGTTACTCGTATGGATTGCGAACTTGTTGCCAGAACTTGCACGTTCAAATCATTTTCGTTGTCTGAATAATTAGAAAATCCATGCCGTTATAATTTCCGGCCTCAGTGGGTTGCAAACAAGGTATACTGGAGGCCTATGACGTTATTAAAATACAAACTAGTGTGTTCCTACCGTACAAAGGGAAACCGCTGATTAGATTTTACTTGCACTTGACTTTTATAGGTCTTGCAGTCGTCCTTGAAGGAATCATAACCAATAAAAGGATGGGATTTCCAACAAATCCATGGAGCCCGGGTGGACACTTCTGACTTGCATGTTCTCATAAGCCAGACATGCCCATCTCAACACAGGGGGAATTGAAGATGGACTCAGTGATTCGCATTAATTTTGTGAGTCAAATTATCTAGCCGCCGAAACACAGTAGTAACCTTCGATCAGGGCAATGAGGATTCCCTAAGACAACATCGAAAGGATACTACACCTACCTGAACTGTCGCCAGCAGAAGCGAGTCCGCAATAACTTGACGTTAAAATCGCCATGCATGCAGACGGTCCCATTAGATATCATAATGGCGTGAATTCACAATCTTCTCCTTCTCAACAGAGGGAAGTGCCATACATGTCGAACGAATGTGTCAGGCATGGTTTGTCCTTCACCTCCTACTCTTAAGGAATATCCCTTCTACTGGGTGCGTAGGCTTACATTTACTCTTGACTCAAGCTTCAACATAAAATTTACTCACGAATTTGGGCGGTGCTTTCCAGGGACACATACACCACCACAAATGACGCGGATGTGAAGATTAGTAGAATAATTCGTGCAATTTGAAAGGAGGAAGCAAGCTCCATTAGTAGTGCCTGATGGTCTATATTTAGTAGGCGATTCGAGGGATGCCGACTTAGTCCTCAGGGCACAACGCACGAGCTTTTTTCTGTGGAAAATCAGACATTACAAACGCCGCATCTGCAGTCATTTAGAGATTTTCCATCATTTTGCCTGGTCAATTTCATTGGGTTTCTGCATTTGACAACTTTTTTAAGTGTGGGACACTTGCACCAGCCACTTGCGATAAAGGCCAGGCGGTAGCATGGGTTTTGCGGGTGGAACTAATGTGCGCGTGGGTAGAACAATTGAGAAATTAAGCACAAAAATAAGCATGAGAAGAAGTATCGCAATGCTTTATAGAAGGCGAAATTAGTTGCGAAAAGATGAAAGTGGCTGGGCGTATGTAAAACAGCCTACGGGAGTGGTATGTGTCAGCGCGGAAAGGACGTAGCAATGAAAGTAAAAATGAAAATGAATAAGGCATTGGAAAGAGCATTTCGCAGTGTGTGGATGGACGTAACGACCATCACGAAGATGGCACATAGGGGATTTTAGGACGCGGACAGCCCAGAAGGTCGAACGTCACAATAACGTTAGGCCGGTAAGGCTGAGAGTAAGATGATCGAATAATGTGATGGCAAGGTAGTCGTAGATACCAGACTAATATTATTTAATGCAGGAAAAAACGTCTGCGCTACGCTTGACGTAGACCACAATCTAGACAGAAACCGCTTAAAGCAGTTACGCGGTTCGAAATAAAACAAAATCCACGCTGATCCAGGAGGCCAATCATTCATTAAGACTTGTACAGCATATGCAAAAGGAAAGAATGTTAGGTTTAGCCCCTAACCGCTAAGCCTTACCCTTAAACCCTAACCCTTAACATCAACCTACACCTAATAGTTAGTCCTAACTCCTAATTCGATCGCAATCCTAACTCTAATCCAGGCAAACCCTAGGATTAGAAGGAAACGATAAACTGGAAGTCAGAACAATCACCGGCATTGCGGCTAAGAGATAGGCACGCCAACGTAAGACGAAGACAGCAAACAGAACGGGCACCTCAACGCATAACAACACCAGTTCAACGCAACAACGTCTACTTCGAACGATCAGGTAGCACAACAGTATTTGTTTTCATTAGTCACGACTACATATTCAGATGAGATACAAATTTAGACCGCAGCTCTTTCAGCAGTACGTCATTGGTAGATTCGATGATGACAAGTTTTTGCGTTAGTAACTCATTCACACTGTACAGTAACCGTTTCCTATTACGTTCCTTATTCGCCACGACATGTTATAACCACCACCTTACCCGCCCGCTAGTCTCCCGCATTCTTTACGGCCCTGAGAAGATTGACTAACTGTCTCTGCTTTGTCCAATTTTCACTTATCGTGCGACACTTTACCGTGTCTTCGCGGAATGTCATTTACCTCCTCAATGGCAAAAATTGCATGAAATATGATCGATTTTTCCTTTACGGTTGCCGGTCTGTGAGTGCGCTAGTTATTCCTTCCCTAGAATCAATAATCTTCATGATTTTGCATAAACGTGCATGTAAATATGATTTTGTGTCTTTTTTTTAAGAAACCTTGAACAAAGACCAATTGAAAAAAATTGTTTTATATTGTATTGTCGAAAACTGAAAAATATATCGCAGATTAGAGTTCTATCTGCATGAATAGATAAAAATAATTATAAGGTTTAGACTGCCAGCATCACTAAAAGTAAAAAATCCATTAACTTACTCTCGCCAACTCCACTTGATGATCCCGCAAACAGAAAGAAAAGCAGCCAGTAAATAAGCTGCATCCCTTCCACAAAAAAGAAAATGCTGTTTGTCAAATGACTGAATATTTATATGTTCTAGCAGTCCAATATGCGGATCTCAAGGTCCGTGAGTTGTGGTAATTTCACAAGTGCAATTGGTGGGAATAAAGCTTAGGCGGGGCTAGAAAAATATTATCCTCTGAAAATGAAGATGCGGTTCATATACACCAATCGCCACGTCATTTGAAATTGTTTACGTACTGGGATTTACGATGATTGAAGCAGACCCCAGGAATAATAAAAACTGCCACGAACAGGAGCCTGTCGCCGCAGAAGTTGCACAAACAAACCTGCCTTTTCCGCCCCGATTGAATCTTAAGCACCCTTTTAGTTTTATCGCTGTACTCCGCCAGATTTGAAAGTAATCGTCGCCTTTCCATTCATATTTCAATTTTGCATCAAGACGACAGGTGGAGGGTAGCCAAGCAGCAGCAAATTTTGCTGGAACCCCTTAGCCACCTTCGAGTTTGTATGCTGATCATTCACTTTCTAAATCGTGTTTGACTGTAGATATCGCCTCTACAGTGCGGTCAGTGAACATGTCTCAACATAAAACTCCTGGCGCAATCGTCACATGCGGCATTTTATATAACGGGTTCAGTCTTGCTCTTTGATACGACTCGGTCTTCTTACCGATGACGATGTATGTGCTTGCGCACGTTTACCATAGACAGTGACGCATAGCGCGGTGTCCACCGAACGAAACACAGGTCATTTTTTCTACCCATTCTAATAATTTCATGTACAGGTGCTGAAACACACAAAATGGTCCTCCATAACTAAATCTCAGTCAGCCGTACCCGTAAATCCGATGAAAATGCATAGTCAACATATGAACTACTGCTGATGCGACAATGACGAAATTGCATTTAGTTCAATAAAATTTTTGTTAATGCCGAGGATAATGACAGAGGTTTCAATCAGCGCGGATAACCGAGATGAAGTAAGTGCTACGATATTAGCTGTATCATAAAAAACGTGGGACAAGCAGTAGCGCAGGCCGATTGCGCTAGATTTGAACTCCAGCTTAGTTCGGCAGACGACAGAATAGGCAAATGCGGGCCAAAGACAAAGTTAAATGAATGATTTAGAAAGCACCTATTTTTCCGTTTCGAACGAATGAAGATGATCTAGATTTCATAGTGGAATCCAGTAGAAATAAAAATTTTGAAAGTTTGTGATTGTCTTCAAGTTGCCGATTTTGTCCTCCGACCCGCCCACGTAAGATATGAGAAAAACGTTAATCCAAGAAAATCCTAGAAGTCGTCTCTAAATAAAGCTAAGTCATATCAAAATCGCAATCCATTTTATTTTCGTTACCTCGAGTTTTACAGAACGCCTAAAGGAGCTTAACCACTACCTTAAAACCCTATCTTCACAGACCTTCAGAGACATGTTCTAGAGCCTATATTAAACAGAAGGTGACTGTTTGAGCAAACTGTTTCAAGCGAACTGTCAAACGATGTGTTGAAGGAATAAGTGCTAGCAAACGCTTGAAATACACGATTACAAGTGAAATGACGGCATTTTACTCAGACCGATGGATTAGTCAGGCGGTCTCCAATGGAATCTATGTTACCAAGGGGCGAAAAGGGAGAAGTCCTGGGGAAAAACATGCACTCGATCTGAGATCCGCAGTCAATCCGGACAGTCACAGGAACTCTAAAATTTGCCATCAATTGCTTCAAAATGGCCCTAACCGCGGTTTCGACACTGATGTACAGAATGGGCACGACAAATGGCCACCGAGTGGAACGGACAATGCATCTCAGTCCAAGGTGTATGTGACCGTAACCCCTATAAGGATTGACGAATGCACCTACTGGGAAAACATCATGTCAATTAAATTTGGCCCTTTGACATGGGAGACAGTGCGGACTTTGATGCCGCATGACCTGGCAATGATTTATTTTTGCATGCCCTTACCTTATTCTTCCTAATTATTGACATAGTGATCTGAAAACCTGCTTAAATGGCAAATTCGAAAAAATTTGTTTTATGTATCCCTTTTTCAATTTGATCCAGATTTCTTAATTGCCGAGGACATGCCCACGTGACTCCTGGTTATAATGAAAGTCGAACTCTTCCCAGTCGGTCAGAGGACACCCCTTGCATTGTTCTTAACCTACAAGTTAGGGCGCTCAAGCCAGAATTATGTCGAATCAATAGCTGATGTCTTTGCCTCGGTAGTTTAAGGGGGCTCTTCTATGCAGAATTTCACATGAATGTTAGCCCATACAATGAAACCTATCAGCAATTTCGGGCTCTATCGTCTGTTCCTGAGCCGTGACGGGTTCCTTACACTTGCACAACCGATTGCTCTTGTTCAAGTCATTTCCCGCTGGGTGTCTGCGCACGTCAGGTTCAGTATGGGTCAGGCCGAGGTTTGGTTCTGCAGTCCCACCTGAGTGATATCACATAGTTGGATTACTAAAACAATTTTACTTAACATACCTAACTTAGCCGTTCGTCGGGTTGGGATGGGAAAGAGAGTGTAAGCAGAGCCCGAGTGAAGGTGGCGTGTACACCCTCCCCCCCCCCGACACAGCCGCTGGCTGGACTGAGAGGATAAGGAGGACTCAATCCCAAATGGAAGGCTACGGAGGGAACTGCGTAATAATTCGCGGAGCATGAACGCTGTAGTGAAACCTACGGAGTTCCTCATTGACCGAACGATTCCATTAGCAAGTCTACTTGGCCACTCGCAGAATTAAGATGATAAAGGGGCGCGGCAATGGTACAGAGAAGGACACGACTTAACTGTCGGCAGACCGTAGAACGTGTCATACGTGATTTATGGTAATGCGGTCTTATAGGCGGGACAGCAGGCTAGATAGCAAGCTAGCAAAATGAAGGAAAACTTAGAAATTGCCTTGATTTATGCCGAAAGTCTTATCCTACGCTTTTATACGACAACGGAAATAACGAGTATTAATAGAACAATAAAAAAAAGTGAATTTCAATAAGGGATTTTGAGTTTATGTGTGAGGTCATGGGTAGTAATCGTTGTTGGCAGTGTAATTTCTGCAACAGCCTGCAAATGTATGTCGAGATAAAACCTCATACGACACGATCCACAGCCTACTAACAGTTAAGTGGGGTCCCTCTCTATACCGTTGCCGGGTAAGCACGAGAAGGGAAGAGCGTTTGGGCTAATACTTGATGCAGCCAATGTTGGGGCATAAGCACTCGCCCGCCGCGGCACAGTCACTCGCCGGATCAAAATTCTAGGCAAGACGCAAATATATGACATTCGAAAGCCATCCTACTCTCATTTACTAAATGTTTTTGAAAGCTAACCATATGGTATCACTCAGATGGGGCTTCAGAATCAAACCTCGTTCATTTCAGTTTGCCAGGAGGATTGATTCTTCCTCGGCGCCGATGTCACTTTTTCTTCACTCTCCCATACACCAGTCGACAACCCTGGCCTGTCAGCCAGCTGGTATCGGGATTGGGCGCAATGGGTGACGAGATGGAGTGGGCAGTCTACTTCTGCCGCTCCCGACACGGCCTCCACCCCTGAACCAGGCTCCCCCGGATGGCATACACCCGTGGTCTCTCGAAGTTAAAATGATTGGCCCTGAGATTGAGCACAGCAGTTTTCAAAACCAACTAGACGGTCTACGCGTACCGCACACATAACACGGACGTTAATTCTAGGTGTGTCTAGCCCCATTGCGACACACGGTTCTAGTTTAAGTTAAAGCTGTCTCTTCTCACTTAGGCTTTTCCGCTTATCATTTTCGCATTGGCAAATCGAATTGCATATATACTGATTACTGAAATGCTGCTGATAACTACTGTGTATGCACGTGTGACCAATGTGTTGCATGTGTTTGGGCGCACATATGGAGCAAAGTAATTTGAGAGGGCCAGGTCTATGCAATCTAACTAATGGTTTCTGCTGATAACCGTATGACGGAATGAGCTATGGCATTCTCTCTCTTCCGGGACAGTGTGAAGAGGCATTGCGCGGGTATGTGTTTATGCAAGGGTTCCAGATTTAGCTACCTGGTGGCAGTGTGGGCGGTTCGGAAATAACTCACCAGACCAGTGAGTGATTCATTTGTGTGACTGGAGTGCGAGCAGGTCGGAGTTGAGCCTACATTACTATTGGTGGTGGTGGTGGTGGTGGTGGTGGTGGTGGTGGTGGTGGTG
>CACRXP010000856.1:228251-238431 GCA_902702965.1 Spirometra erinaceieuropaei | reverse complement strand
GTTTTCTTCATAACATGATCCCGTTGGCAATAAATTTCTGAATGACTAAACTGCGGAACATTTTCCAATTTCATTTGATGACTTGGTTTTACGGCGTGCCCACATAGAGCTAAATATGACAAAGACGAAGGTTGGGAGGTTTTAATGTACCAGTATATAAGGTGAACTTGACTTATGAAGCGAAAAGACAGGTCGGGAAATGCTTATACTAAATTCTGGTAAAATGAAAAACAGTGCCTTCGCTTAGATGTGCCGCCTGTTTTGCCGCTTTAATTTTCCATCTGTCGGTCAAACATTAGAGGAAAACAAGCGGTGTTACAGTTGCACGAATACATCGCATGATCTTGTGGTGGAGGTTGAGGGCTTTCTTGGGTAACTTGCCTCAGTGATCTTATGGGAGGGTCGCGTTTGTAGTTTCTGCCAATCTACCCGCCACTCTCTTTGGTGGATATGACAGTTTGCAGACCATGATATGCATATAAATCTTCACGATATTGCGGAGATTGTATCCTATAAAATTTATATTAGTGGCATCGATGAATGAGTGCAGTGTATACGGTTTTGCGGTGACGGATGCATGCCAAGCAGTCGGCCGCATAAATGCGGATCTGGAAATTAAAATTTTCACATCATGTCCTTAATGCATACTTGAACGCATGGTTCAGAACTAGCCTTTGAACGTCGTCCACTGAGCTTGACGTTTCGGTTACTTCTTACCTGGAACGTCACGTTTCCAACTAGTGTGCCCGCGGGCCCTCAGCCCTGACCTTGTCTTGACGAAATCACAGGACGGCATTAATCAGCCATCATGTCTACTACTGCTAAGTCAGGAAATCACTCGTCCCGTTGTGCCTTGGGGCTCCCTCTTGAGCCCCACCAACAGCCGCACAGCGGCGCGTGACATAGGCAAAATAAAATTGCCGACACAATCAAGGGAGACTGGAATGGCCATTTCTGGCTTATGAGCTGTCGTCAGCCAGTCATGCCCAACCCCGAAGTGTATAACACCCGAGGCTCGAACGCGCGACCTGTTAGTTGGAAGTCCACGCCTCTAAACACTGGGCCACGAATCCGTTGTCCTGTCGGTTTCAATCGGGAATATACAATGGTAGAGGGGCGCTCACCGATCGTCTTACGGAACTCCCTCGTTCTTCTCGAAGACAAACCTACTCCCGGGCACCACGCGAGTACATAGATAACAGCCATATACTCTAGCGCTATTTGAGACTCCAACTTTGCGCAGAACGAACGTATTGACCGATTTAACATCTGCGACACTATAATCGCCGTACCCTGTTCCAAACCATCAGTTACCTCACAGCGGTATCGAGCAAATATTTGCTCCCCGCGCTACCCTCACAGGCTTTACTTCCAGTCTGACTATATCCACGTGGAGCGACTTTGTTGACATTAATTTAAGTAAGTCTGGTTCGAACGTCTGTGGGAACCAGCAAATGCGAGACACACGCAAATATGGACTAGACCTCGTCCAGCATCGCCTCTGTGTTCAAGATCAACAATCTTTAACCTTTCTTGCCGTGCGGGATAAGGGACAGATTGTGAGAAATTTTATCCACACATTATACAAGGGAGGTACGCGTCAAGCACGCACCCTCGCAGACAGCATTCGTCATCCTCGCTAGGCACACGCGAGCCACAAATGAATGAGAAGTTAGATCGCCTTCATTTGGTCCTGTTCTTAATTACTTCGCAACTGCTGCCCGACGCGGCGTCGCTCATACGGAATTAAAAGGTACAATTGCGTATCAAATGAGGAGGCGTTCACCGGTTGGGGTTCATTTTATGTCTGTTGTCTGTTCGAGAAAAAGAATATATTCAACTTACGAAGCCACTTTCTGCAGACAAAACTTAGCGAGAGACCCGTCTCCTTATAACCAAGTCAAATGAACGGGCACTCGGCGGGGGGGGGGTTGATGAAGGCCGTGAAAACCCCATTTAAAAAATGAAAGTCTGCATGACTAGCAGCTCAGTTGTGAAGATTTACATGCCATTCCTGAATTCTAGATGCATAAAACTGATGGTGAGGCAGAAGTGTTAAAGTCCGGTGAGTTCGGTAAATAACAGCGAACAGCATATCAACCGCATTTGCACACAAAACGTCCAGCAGCGTCGAAGCGGACGTTGATAAAGTGGGCTACTGAAATCCAGATAGTAGCCTTTTTATGGTCATGACGGTGATTTATTGGATGCGGTTTGGGATCTCTGGTAGACCTATAGCAATTGAGCATCCAGACGCCTCTTAGACAGTCAAATTAATAGAATGCGCGATATGCGTCGGTAAGGAAATCCACTTTCGAATGATTCCTTGTGTGAAAAAGAAGGAATGTTGATTGGTGTGGCACAGCTTCTTTTCATGAGGTCGCAAATTCGTCCTTGGCGCCACCTCATGATTTTAAAGTCCATATGAAAATCACGTTCCGTAACAACTGATACATTAGTATAAGGTCACCTCTGTCTTGTCTATGGAGGGCGCAGAGATTTAAGACAGGCACTGCTCGTACGTCAAATTCTTGAGTTCAGAAACAAGCGTTGCAGTACGTTGTGCACCTTTAAGAACATCTGTCCTTCCAAAGCCACCGCCGCCTAGCCTGTACCGCAAATTCCAGGTGTGGCTAAGCAAACGCTCCGTATAACTTGCCGAAGATATATACATCCAGCTTGATAGACGTTCTGCGTATTGACCTTATAATTGACTTCGCCCGCCTGCGACTTGGGAACACTGCGCCACCACGTTTAAATTGTCTTTACGGAATTCTCCGAAGTCCTTTTCCACAGTTACGGTGTTAAGTGGTTGGTTTTTAAAAAGATACATTCGGGAAGGTGGGTTTCGTCTTCGATGGTGGGCTGCAGTACATTCGTTCAACATAACGGTTCACCGTCCTACGCAAAAGCACATGAAATCTGACGGATGAGATCTTGAACAGCAGTTAACTGCTTACAGGAGAAATCAGAAGTATCAAAGACTAGGCTTACCAGATCGGGGGTCAGGAAGATGTGAAACCGATTGGCTCACAGTCTTATTGCTTATCAGAAGCATTGGGAAAATAAATGGGAATCGTGGTTGTTTCACATATGATATGGCGGATGGTGAGGTCGATGCAGGATTTGTGGGCATTAAGGGAATCGGTCCGCAAAATAGCTTGTCGTTAAATACCTGGGCAAACGTAAAAAGTATGGCGAATTGCAGATGAACCAAGGTGGATCGGTACGTCGAGTAATGACCAAAAACGAGAGGGGCGTATCATTTGCCGCCATGATACAGGGATGTGTGCGTGAAATCCTGGCCTGTTAAAGTCATGCCAAGGAAAGGCCGTCGAAGTTTAGTGGGCGGTCCTCGTGTCAACACGACATGCTACCCGCCTGTTTGCAACCGGAACGTCAAGAATGGGAGCGGAGAATGCTGAATTTGATGTGAAGGAACTGGACGGAACTCATTCGAAATTTCCGGTGGGCCGAGTCTGATGGCCTAGAGACAGGGGCGCGGAATTTCAGTATAGCTGTGTCATCACAGATCGAGTCTTTTGCTGTCGGAGGACTAATTGCGAATAACAGGGAGTGGAGATCGACGGGCGGTAGCGATCATCATACTTCAGCACAAGAGGCATGAGGTCTTCGGATGGGCGTCAGTGGAATTGACAGGTCGGACGGGAGGTTCGACGATGGCCGGGGAAAATCCAAATTGTCCTTCGCGCTCTCGCCTGGGGGTTGCAGACGGAACTAAAATTGTCTGTTGGGGATTCTAAAAATGCCATGACGGGCGGTGAACAGTGGCTCGGCACTGGTGTCAAGTTTCAAGCTGAAGACAGAAGCCAGAGACAACGCTCCGTAGACAAAGGACGGCAGACCTGGCGAGCGCGATTCTTGACTACGATGCGAGTCAGGTGTGGCAGTTGCCTCCTGGTTTTAATAGTGGGAGTATGTCTCGTGACGGCTGCCTTTTCTTCGGAACGGACATAAGTGCCTGACAAAGTTCCATTACACCTGGCTGGTCTCGATGGCAACTGGTCGTGATATATAACGAACAACCGCTGCCGACAGTCCTGTAGCGAGTATGCGGAGACTGCACAAATAAAAAGACCTTGTTATAGGAGAAGTTTATTTTGAGAGGATAACGAGGCACAGGGACGCTCAACAGGGAGGAATGTCAACACAAGCAAGCAATCCGGAAATCCAACTACGCGGAGAAAACAGGGAGTGTCGTTCGTCCAATCAGGCGTTGCCCTGCACGACCTCGTCCGGGACTGGTCGGTCAATCCCTACAACGATTTTAGATCAGATCAGATCGGGAGGAGTAACATTTAGTAAACAGGTGTTCAACAGGGGATTTTCAGCACACTATAACTACAGACTACGATGAATGAACGTGTAGTTAGATCGTCCTCACGGAATCCCGCTCTTAGTCGCCTTGCAAGTGCTGTAAGTCACCGCACTGCTCAAACAGAGTTACATGGTACATAATCGGGTCATAAGAAGAGGCGTTCGCTGGAGGAGGTTCATTTTCGATCTCCTGCTTGAAGTTATGAAGTCACTAACTACAGAGAAAACTCTGTAAAAATAAAAAATTCTTGTAATGATTGTCAAATGTCAGCTGCGAAGTTGAATCAACTAGAGGAATGAGCACCCTGTGTTAAGAATCTTCAGAAAGGAAACATGTGGTGTGCACGATACTCATAAACAGTAGTCGGGTAGGACTTCTGGAAGTGCAGAGGAATAAGAAAATGGTGGCAGGAAGGACCACAGGAAAAGGTCGCTAGGATCCGAAGGGGAAGGTGTCAGACTCGACCGAAAGGAAATCGTAAACATACATGGAAACTGACAAAAGTGTGCCCTGCCGATAAAAAAGTAAACGGAATGCGGCAGATAATGCTCAATGAAGACAGTGCCCGTACAATACGCGCATCTTCTGAGCCTACTATAGAAGGGATGTCAACCAGTGCAAAAACATACGGCAGTGGACCCAGGGTGAAAGTGGCTACCCTTACGATTTGCCCTATCGACGGACTTGTATCTCGAGGTGCAGAAGCCACAACTACTCCGCAGGGCCGTCTAAATAGAAGTATTGCACATCGGTCAAGATGCAAAGTTACCCAAGGCGTCTCAGCAGAAACCACAGACGAAGTGCACAGAGAAAAATGCACCGACAGCGTAGTCGTCTCCCTATCGCCAGCCCACAACGACAGAGTCCTAGTACCAACCGACGCTGATCAATCAGCATAAAAGAGAGGAATGCCCGACAAGGGCCAGTGCATTTTAATTCAGGGCCTATGGGAGTCCCACACCTGCAACCTCGAGGAACAAATTACTGCAGCCTCGGTGCTATTGCGGTAGCCCTCTATGAAACGCTTCAACCATCAAAAGGAGTCACCATTTAAAAGGCCCTTCGTTTTGGAGGCCGTTTAAATGTCACTACGCAGATATGACCACTAAAAATCGCTCTAGGTAGCAAAGAACAGATGAAACTAATCCTTTACGGGGGTATTCGACTAAAGTATTCCAGAAAGGGCACTTTTTTCACTCGGACTACTTACCTGCAGGAAAATGGGACACTGTGAACTAGTTCTAGAACTGAGAAAACGGAGGACCAAAGGAAAACAGAAACCGGTAATTTAGAAAGAACTGATAATAGGAGGCCATTCTGCCTACCTCTGAAACAAACTGGTCTGAATGACCGTTCAGCTATTCCCTTAGACAGTGTCGGGATTGTAAACGAATCTGGTATTAACTCCCAAATCACAGTCGTAGTCACAGTGTCGACTTCATTGCAGCCCCGGAAGCCATGCTTGTGAGAAGTGAAACATCCGACGACATGAAACACTCCGTCCGACAGCGTGTTACCTCTTTGCTGATGACACACAGACCAACCAAATGTATTTCACAGAGTGAGTCAAAGGCTATGAGAGAACTGAGGAGGGACGACAGCATTATCATTCTACCTGCTGACAAGGGACGATCAACCGTCGTGATGAACAGTGAAGACTATAATGAAAAAGCTAAAGCCCTTCTTGATGACAGAGAATTTTACAGACCAGCACAGAAGTCACAAGCCAAAGCAGTGGCAGATCGGCTGAGTAAACTGCTTAGAGAATACCGACATAAAAATGTGATCACGGAGAATGAATGGCACCAAATGAGGGCAACTGACACCGCTCTGGCCCGATTCTATGGTCTGCCAAAAATCCATAAAGCAGATGTCCCACTTCGGCCAATCGTTGCCCTCAAAGGCAGCCCCACCTACAACTTGGCAAAGTGGATGTACTCAAAACTGAAGTTCCTCCAAGGCAATTCGACTACCTCAGTTCGATCAGCCTCTCAATTCCTCATAGACCTCCGAGGTCGGAGAATTCAATCGGACGAAATCATGGTCTCCTTCGATGTGACGTCGCTGTTCACATCTATCCCACCAAACGTGGCCCGCGAAGTCTTGCGCAAGAGACTTGAAGAGGCGTACGATGAGACTCAGAATGCCCTCAAAATTGAACACCTCATGAGGCTGTTTGAATTCTGCCAACAAACTTTCTTCACTTTTGCGGGAGAGACCTATGAACAAATCAAGGGAACCCCTATGGGCTCACCGGTCTCCGGTTTGGTGGCAGAACTGGTCCTACAGGAGTTGGAAAAGATTGCCTTCCTCCAACATGAACCGGTGTTTTGGCGACGTTACGTTGACGACACGTTCGTCATCGTAAAGAAGGACATGCTGCAACATTTTCACAGCCTGCTCAACGCAGTCTTCCCGGATATAAAATTCACGAGAGAAGAAGAACAGGAGCAGCAGTTGCCCTTCCTGGATGTGCTCGTCAGACNTCGGTCGATGATTGGGTCTACGTGCCTTATAACTGCCGCTTGTCCTGTTTCTGCCACTACCTCTGACGATGGACTCCTGTACGAGTCTGAAAGCTCAGGATAATAAACGAATTGTTCCGGTGCTCGATTCTTCTTCTTCTTCGCCCTCAAAAATTTACGAACTACGTACGCATACCAGTGATCTCTCTTCGGACGTCTTCGTAACAGAAACATGGTTGACTAAACAGGTTGACGACCGTCGTTGCCGACCATGTCCACCGCGCGCTCCACAGTAAGGTGGGAACAGTCGCGGTAACTTGTGCGTTAATCACTTTACAGTGATAGTAGGCTTGTGCAGCATCTACTGCTCTCCTCTCCTCTGTCGCCTGAACCCGGTGTCAGGCCAGAGTCAAGAAAGCCGAAGACGGGAGAGGGCTCAGGTGGTTGGGACCACCACACTCCCTGGCCTACAACAAACACTTCACCAGGACTTTAACTAACAACGACAATGAGTCCGAAAGAGAAGAATGACACAAGTCACCGGGTAACCATGCACATGGTCCGTACGCCATATCATAACGATGCATCGATCCCCCTCCTCAACCTCCCTCAAAAAATGACCGAAATTAATGCCCAACTGTGGGAAGGGCTCTAAGTATTTACTATGCGCTCGAATATTCCCATAATTGAGAGCATTAATGCACCTAACAGTAAGTGGAACTCCGAATACACCGATTGCTCCGAAACAGCATTCGACCAGCAGCTTCTGAGTTCTACTGACCACTCGCTTCTCACCCAAACCTTCGTGTTTCCGATTACATTTCTTGGAGGCCAGCAAATGAGCCGCTTCGACCTTGTGCCCAATAAGTCGCATGACGGCATCGACGTAGTTGAACTGCTTACTATCACAAGGCCAGATGTGGGAATACACCCTGTTCTCGTTGCCCGTCCAATCGCCTAATCTCCGACCAAATATTTGACTTAGCGATTTTAAACAGATGAAGAATGAACTTTATTTTCTTGACTGGGCGTTTACACTCTCCGGCGATATTTACGATGTTTGAAAATGTTTGGGGGCGCTCACCGATCATTCCTACGGAATTCACTCGTTCCGTTGTGCCTTATGAACTCTCTCTCTTGGATGTTTGGAAAGCCAATTCAAACACCTGGTTCACAATCTCTTCTCCAGTCACTACGCAAAAAAACTACGGAACAGATCGTGAAGGTTGACTCTACCCTTACGGAAAAATAAAACATCCGCAGCTTTAACGTCGTTGAGATTGTGGACCGAGGTAATGATCCCAAATCAAGGCAGGCGCAAGAAGCCTGGATGTCCACCGATTGTCTAGTAAACCGTCAAAGAAACTTGCATTCCCCATGCCTGGTCATAAAAACCTTCTAGACAGGAGACAGGGCAAGATCTTATTTCGTAGCCATAACTGCTAGGGTTAGAAGTTAGGGGTTGGGGTTAGGGGTTCGGCTCGGGCTTGTCTACTGCAGCTACGGCTACCAAATAAAATCGAGGCCACCAACGGCCGTCTAGATAGATGTTGACAAAGGAATCCAACACACACCGCCGACGCAACCGTCACCCATGTGCAGCAAGTAATTCCAAAATATGCACTTTCCCATCGGTTAGGCAGACAAAGTGGTGGAAAGGTCCGGACAAATATCGGTACGATGTGGTTTGATAGCCCCACCTGATGCACACAATACTGATGTGGTTGGGGTTAAGGGTTAGAGTTAGGAGTTACGGTTAGGGGGTATGGTTAGGGTTTGGGGTTAGCGCGACTATTTCTCATCTATTCAAAGTACAACCGCGCATTCCCAATAGGTTTTCGTTTGCATAAAACTACTTGACCCAGTCGCCTGTGCGCTCCCCGGCCGCACGTGTAAAAAACCCTATTTCCACGGGTCCCCTATTTGAGGTTACTGCGGTTTTCTTACCTCAGGAGGGGCTACCAAACCACATCCGACCCAAATATCACTCAGCTTATTGAATAAAATGCATAGCTAGCAGCAGTACTTTTACATCACATAAAACCCGCTTCCAAATGGGCAGGTCTGAAGAACATTAATTGAATTTTAACCGGAATCAAAGTTTCACCTGCTCTGGCCCACCAGGACACAGAGGCACCCCATTGCGCTTACCCTAAAATTAACTAATTACAGGAGCTGACTCACCAAAGGGAAGTCAGGCCAGTAGGTCTGCTACCATTCATTTTTGAGTTAACCTATTCGGAAGGCATATTCACCAAATAACCGATGTAACATCTATCTCAGTCAAATATAATTTCAAAATGGAAAAAGCTTAAAAACGCACGCGATGAAAGCAAAACTCCCGAAAATCTAGAGCGGCAAGTCGGCAAAGGACAACTCACGCTTGTGGACACCGATCACGTGTTCCTTCAAAGCTCCCTTCCACCCAAAGGGCTTCTGGCAAATCTCGCACGTGTACCTTCGCAGTTCTGAAAGAGAGACGAGTTTAAGGGGTCTGAATTAGTGACAAACAAACGGGCGAACAGGTAACCAGTGGTAGACTAGGTAACCCATTAGCCCGGTTGCTTAATACACGGCAAGTCTACATGTGTCGAATAAAGGAAGAGCTTCCGGCAAAAGTTATCCGTAAAATAAGCAGTCTCACAGGTCTGGCGAATAAGCAGTCGCGGACCGGCAGCGACAATACAACGAGTGCGCAGAGCTGAGGTCTGGAATGCCAACTATCTTATAAAGTGTAACAAATAGCCCTGAATTCTACCAGCCCTGTGTCGAAACTCCGGCGCCCTGGTTTTATATGGCGATGAGGACATTCTCCATGACTAGGTACGGCCCCGTTCTTAAAAAGGGAGATAAGACCAAGCACAAAAACCCCTGCGACATAGGCCGCATTGATGTTGCTGCGATGGTCGTCACTGTGGACCTTTTCAGGCGATCTCAGCCTGTGTAAGACTGCAGGACAAGGCCAAACTAAGACGGATTAAGAACCGGGTGTGGATGCGCGAACCAGTTATTTACGCTTAGGCGCATGCTGAAAATCCGTCATTCCTACCACCAACCGACGGCTGTCTGCTTTGTCGACTCAACCGCTGCGTTTGATTCCGTTCACCGTGAGTCCCTGCGGCGAATAATTGAACTAAATTGTGTGCAGCTAGAATCATCCGCATAATCAAGGTATAGTTCCGCTGCACCACTTTGTAAGTTCTCGTCCATAAAAACCTAAACTAACCATTCGATATCCAAACCGGTGTTCAACAAGGTCTCATCCTACCGCTCACTATACTCAACTACAACACTGATTGGATTCTCTAAGGGGATCCCGCATGGATTTCATGGTGTCGAGTTTGCAATCGATCGATAGATGCCAAGCCGACGATCA
>CACRXP010000856.1:200068-226897 GCA_902702965.1 Spirometra erinaceieuropaei | reverse complement strand
CAGCGCAAATCCACCTCTCCCGTTATCCTTTTCTCAGTAGTCAAAGTGTTCAGTTATGAAATTGAGCACTGATTGGGAGCTGGATCAACGCCACACTCCCTTCATCCCGCAAATTTCCAGCCACCCGACCCCAAGAAGTCGACAGGGGATACTTAATAAGTGTTTTGGTAGATTAGGTCTAGAGGCTGATGGAAAACGTAAACCTGGTCTGACGTGTACCAGGCGTAAACATTTACACCAACATGACAATTAGGTCGTCGCTAGAGATCCGTTCTGATTTCATGAAAGCATTCCTTCGTGTGGTCGCTTCTCTTCTTTCTTCGGAGTCCTCCTTTTTTAGCGGTAAAGCGAAAGATTATAAATTGTGCTCTGACTTATACCGGCGTTCGAGTGCAGTGAGATAAAATGTTTCCCCTTACCTCCAACCCCACGTCACTCGGGATTGGTGTGCTTCAAGGCAGTGTGCGTAGTTCGCACTTCTGGTGCCACCTCGCCAATGACGTGCATAGTATACTCAGAAATGCATACGCTGCCGACTAAGAAGTTGTCCGCTGAGAAAAACCGAGAGATCACGTCGTCGCATTTTCGTTAGTCTTTTTCTTGGAGAATTCTCATTGTTTGGTGGCAGCGCATAATTTGAGTAGACCTTCATTTGGCATATCAAGGCCCCTACTGCGCCTGCACGTCTTGACGTGTTCCCTGTGATATCGACCTCTATTCTAATAGAGCTGACTTTCAACACACAAACAATGTTTGTGCACTCTGAGATGCCCTTGTACTCCGCTGTTTCCACCGTCGTAGTCATCCGGTGATAGCTCAGCTGGCAGAGCGGAGGACTGTAGTTGGGTAGCAGTAATCCTTAGGTCGGTGGTTCAAATCCGCCTCATCGGAGCTAGTTTTGGTTGAAATTTGTGCCAGACCAGTTAGCTGGTAGACTGCTTAGATTTTCCTGTGTTCGTGGCCGTATGTGTACTGAGTGAGCATAAGGAAGGATTAGACTGTTTGACTCCACTAATGGACGTAATACTGGTCTCGGATTTAGAACCATTAGAGTGCAAGGAGCTTGTGGGGCAAATGGAGTTTAGGAAAATGGGGAACAGTTTTGTTGCAATGATGAGATTTCAAATATCAAATGGCATTAGGAAGCCCTCTAAAATGGGCTTAGCATTCCAATCCAATTCCTCCGATTGACTTCCATCACTTTTCTCCAGCTACATACCAGCCCACTAGTCTGGCATAAAGTTCAACCAAATCTAGCTCCAAAGATTCGGATTTAAACCACCGACGTCGGTAATATCATTCTGCCTATATCATGCGCCGCTGTGCGCCTGCTGGTAGGGCTCGAGAGAGAGTCCATAAGGCACAACGGAACGAGGGAGTTCCGTAAGAACGATCGATGAGCGCCCCCTACCATTGCAGGAATAACTGTTGCACAACAACAGTCCTCCGATCTACCACCGGTAGAGTGTAATCACAAGACAAACTGCATTTTGGACCGCCTAACAAGCTAATTTAGTAGCTTGTACTTTGCGCACATCTACTTCTTTTTATACTCCTCTACACCCCCCCCCATACACACCCACCCACACGCACGACAGTTTGACCATCAAATTCGTTGATGTCCACCGTGTGCCCCTCAGCAGCATCAGCAGCAATGGGAGCAGGGACGGTGACTTACGCAGGGGTTTATAGTGCCAGTAGATTTGCGCTGCATCTACCTACACTCTCTCCTCCTCCCCCGCCTCAGCCCGGTGTCAAGACAGAGTCAAGAAGACCGGAGACGAGGGAGGCCGCAGGTGGATGGCTCGGACCGATCCTCACCTTGACGTTCCATCATACTCCCTGGTCCACACAACGAATAACCAGGATTTCAACCAGCACAACGGAGATTTGAAGGCTGGCACGATCGAAGCCGCACCTAGGTGTGCCGCCGACGCCTGTCTCGGATCCCACACTGTAGTGGGAATGCCATAAAGGCCACATTAAGGAGGAGCCATTGCAGCCTGACTCTCAGGCCGCCTCCAGTCACGGAGGAGATCCAAGTTACTTCGTCAGTTGGCAACCTTCCAAGCCACGGCTTTTAGCGCACTGTGATAGCTTTAGGCGCGTCAGATTGTTTATAGTGAACAGAAAGTGCGCTGAATTGTCGACCTCACTCTCCCTTCCCACTCCCACACCCCAGCCACTGTCCGAGCAGGTCAGCAGACTGGAGTGGGGAATGGGCGCGGTGGCTGACATGGTCGACTGACCATGCCTGTGTGCGCCACTTGCATGACCTGGCCCCCCATACACACACACACACACACACACACACACACACACACACACACACACACACACACGACAGTTCGTCCGTCGATTTCGACGATGACCACCGTGTGCCCCACAGACTGCATTGCGGGAGCAGGGACGGTGACTTACGCAGGGGTTTATAGTGCCAGTAGACTTGCGTAGCATCTACCAACACTCTCTCCTCCTCCCCCGCCTGGGCCCGGTGTCAAGACAGAGTCAAGAAGACCGGAGACGGGGGAGGCCGCAGGTGGATGGCTCGGACGGGTCTTCGCCTTGGCGCTCCAATCCGCACCCCTGGTCCACACACCAAGAACAGGATTTTGACCACAAAACAATGGGGTGGAGGCAGTGGTCCAGTTGAGCGACGAATGCCGACAACAGGGTCCGCCAGCGCACCCCGGGAATGTTGGCATTTGTTATTGCGCACAGATAACGCCTGCCAGAGTCCGATGTGGCCCCCGTGTTGGTCCAGCGCATCTAACACGTGGCCCGTTTGGAGGGCACAACACACACACACACACACACACACACACACACACCAGGATTTAAAACAACGGGGGATGAACGGCGTGTCTCTCACTTTCGTGAGAGTGCCGTGGAAGGTGCTGTTTCAGCCCGTCCCCAGCCCACCAGTCGGCCATTCCACACAACACACACACACACACAACGCGACAAACTGCGTGAACCGAGAGCGGGCGTCAATCAGCAAGCTTCCTATCCACGACGCTTGACGTGTCGGGTAAGTCTCGGACTCAAGTCACCCGTGCAGGCGGAGCCGCATGGGGACCGAGTCGAGGTGGCAGTTGAGTGCTTGAGTTGGGTGAGTGTTAATGTCTGGTGGGGTGATGGTGGTGGAGGAGGTAGTCAGTGTGTAAATGTGTGGTGTGACCGGCGGTTGTCTACCACTGTTCGTCGTGGATGCGCATGCGGCCGAATAGACCCATGCGATGAGTGAATGTGCGAGGGCAGTTTGGGCAGTGCAGGAGGGTACGGTGGGTGTAGGTTAGTGCTCCAGGCCCTGGTTCGCCAGTCGCTGTGCGATGGATTCGCGAGTTACCGACCAGGCCGATGCGTGAGGTGAATGCGCGTGAACAGTGTGGACAGGTGAAGTCGACGGCGTCAGTTTCACCTGCGGGAGAGGCGGTGATGGTGGTGGTGGTGGTGGTGATGGGCGCGCAGTGCGATGGAGCGAGGGTGGGACTGGGCGTGGTGGATGTGCTGGGTGTCGTGGGTGTGTCGGGCTTGCGGTCAATTCCGCTCTCGTGGATGCGCATTTGGTCGAATAGGCCCATGCGAAGCCTGAAGGTGCGAGGGCAGTGTGGGCAGTGGAGGCGAGCGCGGTGGGTGTAGGTTGGGGCTCCAGGCACTGGTTCGCCAGTCTCTGTGCGATGAATTCGCGAGTGACCGACCAGACCGATGTGTGAGGTGAAGGTGCGGTCGCAATGAGGGCAGGTGTAGTCCTGATCCTCATCGCTGGAGTCGGGGGAGGTGGTGGTGGTGTCAGTTGTTGCGCGCGTGACAGTCGCCTGAGCGGCCGTCGTTGGAGCAGTGGAGGAGGAGAAGGAGGAGGGTGGGGAGGAGGAGGAGGATGGAAAAGGTGGTTCGGAAGAGTTGTCAGAGTTAGTTGGCGGCGGAGAGGAGGAGGAGGAAGAGGCGGGCGGTTGGACGATGGCTGGAGCAGTTCGAGAGATGCAGTTGATCCGAAGATGTCCAAAAAGTCCGACTCGAGCCCGGAATGGCCGTTGACATCGAGAACACGTTGGAAGCGGTTGTGCGACGGGGTTGCGTACTGAGCAAAGTTGGGATTTGCGGGCTTTGCATTTCGCTTTGGCGGCAGCGATGCGGTTGGCTTCGTAGATCGCAGCGCCTGTCTTCACTGCCCTCCTCCAGGTCGGACAATCGTGTGCGATCTCCTCCCATTTGGTCGGGATGATTTGCAGACGCTTCAGGTAGGACTTCAGGTTATCCATGTAACGGCGAATTTGGCCTCCATGACTGCGAGAACCCGTCGCGACGTCTCTGTAGAAGAGTCGTTTGGGTAGTCGCTTGTCGTCCATGCGCACCAGGTGGTCGCTCCATCGCAGCTGCATTTGTCTCAGTATGGCAGAGATGCTGAGAATCCCGTTCCTTCCAGCACATCGGCGTCGGGGATTCGATCCTGCCAGTTCAGCCTCAGGATGCGACGGAGACAACTGAGGTGGAAGTAGTTCAAACGGCGTGTCTGCCTCGTGTACACCGTCCAAGTCTCCGCTCCATACAGAAGGTTCGCAGGATGACGGCCTTGTACATCTTTAGCTTCGTGCTTAGTTGAAGACCATGGCGATTACAAACTGTGCTTTGGAGGCGACCGAAGGCTTGACTGGCTCTCGAGATCCCGTTGGCGACTTCGTCGTCGATCTTGGTGTTGCGGGAGAGAGTACTGCCCAGGTACGGGAAGTTCTCCACCACTTGCAGTTGGGTTCCGTTCACGCTGATTAGCGGCGGCGCGTTGGGGGCTGTGGCTGAGTTGGGTGGCGGCCGATGCATCACCACCGTCTTCTGCGTGTTAACGACCAGACCGAATTTCTCGCAGGCGGTGGATAATAGGTCCATGCTTCGTTGCATCTCCTCTTCCGTGTTGGTGCTCAGGGCGCAGTCGTCGGCGAAGAGAAGTTCGTGGACGGTGGTTGTGGATACACGCGATTAGAAGTGCATCCGCCATTGATTCAGAAGGTGACCATCCGTCCTGTAGGAGATGCGGATACCGGGGGATTTTCATCACGGTAGGCGACCATCAGCATGACAGAGAAGATAAGGCTGAAGAGGGTGGGCGCCAGCACGCATCCCTGCTTCACTCCGTTGGTCACTGCGAATGCCTCTGAGACAGCTCCGTTGTCCGTGACTCACGCCATCGTGTCCTCGTGCAGCTGGCACACCATCTGAGTGAATCGCTCCGGACAGCCGAATTTCTGCATGATCTTCCACAGTCCTTCACGATTCACCGTGTCAAAGGCATTCGTCAGGTCCACGAGGGTAGCGTACAGGTGGGTCCGCATCTCCTGGCACTTCTCCTGAAGTTGACGGGTGGCGAAGATCATATCCGTGGTCCCATGATGATGACGGAAGCCGCATTGGCTTTCCGACAGAAGTCCCTGTTCGAGATGGTTATTGAGACGGTTGAGGAGGATTCGAGCGAAGATCTTCCCGGCGATGTTCAGTAGGGAGATGCCACGGTGATTGTCGCAGACTTGACGATTCCCTTTGCGCTTGTAGCGATGCACGATGGTTGCGTCTTTGAAACCTAGCGGGACTTCACCTTGACGCCACATCTCTTGGAAGAGCGCAGTCAGGTGATCCATGAGTTGGGGACCTCCGTGCTTGTAGACCTCAGCAGGGATTGCGTCCGATCCGGGTGCTTTCCCGCTGGAGAGTTGCTGCACGGCCCTGATGGTCTCCTGGAGAGATGGCGGGAGGTCGAGGTCCACATTGGTCTCCAATTGCGGCAAGCGGGCGATGGCGGCGTCGGAGATGACGGAGGGGCGGTTGAGGACGCCTCGGAAATGCTCGGCCCATCGCTGTAGGATTTGCGTCTTCTCAGTCAGGAGAGTACTGCCGTCAGCGCTGAGGAGAGGAGCAGTGCCCTTCGTCGGCGGACCGTAGACAGATTTGATCACGGAGAAGAAGTTCTTCCATTAGTTGCGGTCCGCGTAGCCTTGGATCTCCTCAGCTTTGCGAGCAGTTCAGGCGTCCTGCATCTCGCGCATTCGTTGCTGAAGTTGGCGGCGACTGCGGTAGAAGGCAGCTTTGGTGGCATCAGTGGGGTGATCTACGTAGGCTTTGTGTAGGCGGTTCTTCTCAGCAAGCAGATTGCTGATGGCGGCGTCGCTGTCGTCCAACCAGTCCTGGTGTACGCCGAAAATATATGGCTTGTAGTTTTGAAACCCTGATCCCGAGTGTAAAGGTAGAGCGGGTTAAAATTATTCGGGAATGGATAAACTTTTTTAAATTCTATTTCTATAGAGTTTAAAATGCAGACTGTATTTCCAGAGAGCTTAACCACGAAAACTTCGCACACAAATTCTATGGAACTGCAAATCACGTGGCCACTTCTCCCATGGTCCACAAATTTTGGAAGGGGATTCAGCGGTTGGACTACCTACATTTAGCTTAGCCACTTCGTACTATTAATAAACATGGTAGTTTGCGCCGTTTCGTGGCAAAAAAAAAATAATGAGTAGGGAAGAAGACCGATAAATCCCCGAACTATTCCCTTATCATCCTGGGAGTTCAATCAAGTGGGCTGCTGCTTGCTGAATTCGGAAATTAGATAATCCTTCTGGCAGTGTTTAAAGTTACTGTGATGTATTTTTCCGAAATTTGTGACGTCATCGTAGCCCAGTTTTCGTTTCTCTCAAAGTACATCCTACTTAGTAACCTGAAGTAGGGTGTTTAATTTAACGGTCTGATACCTTCGACCAGACAGTTTATCGAACTTTTGGTGAAAACTGTTTGCTGTTGTACCCTGCTCGTGCTCAAAGGCTCCCAAAATCGACAGGAAGACTCTTGATAATGTCTCCAACCCTTATTAGTACTTACTGGTGTGAGTTCAGGCGTTTTCGGATGCTCCGCCAAATGTGGATTAGGAAATGGGCGTGGCCGCCGGTAGAAGTTGGTGGAAATATGATGACACTTTCGACATAATGCTGTAGAAGAAAGAGTCAACTGGAGTACTCGTCTATATCAACTAAAACTCTGCATGGTAGGTTGCATCCCATATGTTGTAATTTTGCCAAACTCATCAAACCTGATCGCAGAATGTCAGAAGCCAATTTTATCTGCTGTATTTATCTACAAACAACAGGCAGCATTTAAACCGCAGGATTTCCGAATTGTGATCGACCATTTTTTGACGTAAGGCCCAATATTTCTGTAATTATATGGCTGTTCATATATCACGTATTTATGCCCTAAAGAGGGTAGTGTTACAGTTGGACCTTAGTATACCATGATGTCTAAATCGTGCTTAAACCCACTGTAGGCAGCGATGAATTGCGTTTAAAGTAGTCTATAGCGAAACAAATCTGCACGATGTATACCGCACTCTCTGTCTTCCTCCAGTTACCTTTCTACGTTGCCATGGCGGAGTCAAGACGACCGGAGGTGAGTGTGAACGCATCGGGTGCCAGTACTGAAAAACTCGTCTGAGTGTGGTACACATGACCCAGTTCCCCTTACATGTAACTGGTTTCTGCAAAGTTGTAGGAGAGAAAGCTTGAATGTCGTAATGTAAATGGAGAGGGAGGGCGATGAATTCGGTTTATTTCGAAATTAATGATTGAAAATTTTCATCAAAAACTTGGCTCCTTATACCGTGGACATAATCCAAATTAACTAATTTCTCATGAGTCGTAAAGGGTTACAAAGACCGAATAGGGTAGAATGATCTTAACCTGACAATGGTGCTCTAGTCTTAACACAAAAAGCCTGGAATGAGCTCTCGAAATGTAATGACTGGGCCCGGAGATGCCTGACGAGGTCACTCCGTGCTCCGAATATCCGTTGTCAGCGTGAGCGTGATGGCAGTGGTGAGTGCTCGTGTTGATTATTCGTATTTCTTAAGTTTTGCGGGCCGCATTTTTACCTTGACAGCAACTATCTGGCTGGCCACAGGGATGACTTTTCCCGCCTTCACAACAGTTCGCCAAACCTACCTGTATTGAACGAGGTGCCCGAGGTCTCACTCCACAATACTCACCATGAGGACCCACTTGCCCCGTCAGTTGGTAGACTTCAAGGTCACAACTGATATCGCGTCTCAGTAGATTCAGGCGCGTTTATTATACTAAATTGAGAACTACGCCGAGGATAGATCTCCCAGCCCCACCCATACACGACCTGATTCCAATTTTATGCACCAGGCTACGCCAACGAACATACTCCCCACTTCAACTGAACGTCCATGCCCTGGCATGCTACGTCTGGCGATGGCAAGGTGGATCGTACGCTTGCAGTAGGAACGAGACATGGAGTCTGACGTCAAGGCCATATTGATTCCCTCTCGCTCCTTAGGAAGGGCCTTGGTCAGTGTGGTGGCTATTATGAGACAGAAAAGGACGGAAGCAAGTATACAGTCCTACTTCATTCTATTCGTCACCGCGAGTGCTTCCGAGTCTATCCGAACACGCGGACCATTGGCGGTCGGACAGTTTCAATTGTTATGCTCAATTCCCTCACTCTCGCTTTCAGGACTCCCTCACGCAAATTACCGTTGAAATGATGCCAGGACACGTACGTGCACCTACATATTTCACCATTTCGCAAGATTTCATTCATCCCAGAAGTCCCCTTGAACTTCATTTGAGTCAAGTACTGCGTCTGTTAACAGAAGAAAGCAGTTTAGTCGTTCTTTATGTTTACTCAGTATGTCGGCTGGCTTTGTCTTCGGCAGGAACGAAAGGAAATCTGAGCACCCAATCAACCAACAGTTCTAACCCACATTCAAAAAAAGCTAGCTCCAGTGAGGCGGATTTGAACCACTGACCTAAGGCTAATTGCTACACAATTACAGTCCTCCGCTCTGCCAGCTGAGCTATCACCGGGTGAAGACGACAGTGGAGACGACAGAACACAACGGCATTTCCAAATGCCCAAGCAATTGTCTAGTTTGATTTAGTCAACCCTACTAGAGTTGAAGTCGAAACCTTGGAGACACAGACACAGACGGGGTTCTGCTATGCCAAATGAAGTTATGTTCAAGCTATACACATCGCATCCCTCCTTAGACAAACAAATATTATTTTTAAAGACATTATTTTCTGGCAGGAGAAAAGTATGACAGAAAGTGACAGCTGACAGGAGTCAGTTGTGCGAGCAACACAGCTAAGAAGCACGAAATTGTGGTTGCACTATGAAAGCAACACGGCCATGTAGCTCTGTCGAGCTTTGTGCCAGACCGGTTGGCTGGTCGAGTTAGTACCACCTCTGACATTTTCGACGTTTGTTCCCTGCCTTCTGCCCTTGGTTGACTGCTTGTCAGACCATGGCTGTTTGTGCGTCGTCATGGTAGTATAGAAGCACAGGTTGTTGTTTATAGATGGGAATGTGAGTTGTGAGTAACGAGAGAACAGGGTTCTAGAGGGGCAGGGCTGCCCGCCACCCACTGCACTGTCGCCCTCGTTACTCTACTAACTCGACGGATGCTACTCCCAGCTGTGATCTGATGGATTTGCAGGTATCCAGCGGGATTGTTACCCCAATGGAATGCTACTCTTTGCCTACACGACGTTCTGTCTTCATCTGAGTTCTGGCGATGGCCGCGTTGTCATGCGTTCGGAAGTGTCCAACTAGATTTAACGCACCCGGAAGACGAGGTCGCTGTGAGATCATTCGTGGTGTGTTTATTTTGCTTAAGGGATGTGGCGTAGTGAGGTGTGGTGGGGGATGTGGAATTGGATAGACGAATTGGCTTTGTGGTTGGGGTCCCAAATGATGAATTGGAGCATTGCTCGAGCGTTGCCATTTGGGCAATAAATTAACATTGGTCATAGTGCGGTGATGTTGCTCCGCGTGGTTTCTATTTTTTGGCTTTTGCTCCGTGTTGCCCTCCTACACTCGGTCCCCCACGAAAGATTTTGATCCACTTTTTTAATCGAAAATTGCCATGCCTGGACTCCTGGCTGACTTCGATGAATATGGTGATACTTCAACACATACTTTGGACTTAGTCTGTGTTAATTCCAACTACGAGTACCGATGGCGACGACTGCATGACAGAGTCTGTTTGGCAGACGCTAATCGTGTATTCTCACGACGTGGTCACACTGAAAGAGTGTGATCTCTATCAGCATTGCAATCATACTGATTATTGCACTTCTTGTCTTCCTCTCGGTCCTGATAAGGACCGATTTGTCACGATAATTTTGGTTGGGCTTTGGAAGCTACGACTGGTAGTGCGTCGGAGCAGGCCTAAGTGACTCGGGTATATTGAATTATGAAGTGTGCATTTTTGCCATGAGGATGGATTATCCCCTGCTGACTTCATTTTGAATTTATTCTCTAATGCGTCAGTGGTCTGTCCGGCAACCAAGCGGCCAACCGGTGATGCCGGGTGCGTTAAGTGACTGACGGGGTCGAGCAGCCTGTCTACCCGAGGAACAGTAGCGACTATGGCGGTTAACTGAGACACACTGTGAAAACTCTTGTTAGTTTAAAGGCAGAGTAGATACAGATCTTTATACCGTGTTGCTGGATCGACTGAAAATATTTTCAAAATTGTTCTGGTGCACTCTGAAGGCTTTTTACTGTGTTATTTTCGCGTTGTCCCTAGGTGGAGGAAGCTGAGATATAAAACCGCATTAATGTGACAGATATAAGTGTGCTGACGGTTGAAGATCGCCTCGAAGAAGGTGAACTCACTCGTGCAGTATTAATTATAGAAGCAAGTAGTCATTCGATCTTTCTTTTCTGACAGAAGTCACACATTTTCCCCGAAGCAAGGCTTTGCATAGCGACCACACCCCGGTGACAGTCTTGACCAAATGGAGCTACACAAGTTATATTTACCTCATTATTAACTAAAATACAACTAATGAAAACAGTATATTTGGAAGGAAAATATATAGAATGTAGATTGGAAGTCCAAAGAGCAAATGTAAATGTCAGCGTGATTTGCCTTACGCAGAAATTAAAAAAAATTTTGGAACCAAATGACATATCTTCTCTTACTATCACGTTTGAAGAAGACATGGTTTGTCGACAAAGGAGTGCAAAATGACTGCTTTCATTAATTGTGTTTTAGTTGATAAGGAGGTAAGGATGGGCTGTGTCACTCCACTGGGTGTAATATGCGCAAACTACCACCATATTTGTTTTAGTAGGACTTAGTTGGTCTAGTAATGCGAGCTGCAGGGAGTCTCCCTTTGAGTGTGCGCCGTGACATATTTGCATCTTGTAGAATATTTGCCTGTGTGTTGTCAGGTCAGTCACTTGCGAATCCATCGCACAGAGACTGGCGAACCAGTGCCTGGAGCACCAACCTACACCCACCGCACCCGCCTACACTGCCCACACTGCCCTCGCACCTTCAGGCATCGCATGGGTCTATTCGGCCACATGCGCATCCACGACGAACTGCGGTAGACAACCGCCGGCTACACCACGCCACAACACCCTCCCGCCCTGCCTCCTCCACACATCAACACTCTACCCACCGCAAGCACCCAACTGCCACCTCCCACGCAAGTGGGAAGTGTGCATCTCGACTCTGCCCCCATACAGCTCCGGCTGCACGGGTGACTTAAGTCTGAGAATATACCGACACGTCAAGTGTCGTGGATAGGAAGGTTGCTGATTGACGCCCGTTCTCGGTTCATGCAGTACGTCACGTTGTGTGTGTGTTGTGTGGAGTGGTGGACTGGTGGGCTGGGGACGGGTCGCAACAGCAACTTCCACGGCACCCTCACGCAAGTGAGAGACACGCCGTTCAACGCCCGTTGTGTGAAATCCTGGTGTTTGTGTGTATGGGGGGGCCAGGTCGTGCAAGTGGCGCACGCAGGCATGGTCAGTCGACCGTGCCAGCCACCGCGCCCATTCCCCACTCCAGTCTGCTGACCGGCTCGGACAGTGGCTGGGGTGTGGGAGTGGGAAGGGTGAGTGAGGTCGACAATTCAGCGCACTTTCTGTTCACTATAAACAATCTGACGCGCCTAAAGCTATCACAGTGCGCTAAAAGCCGTAGCTTGGAAGGTTGCCAATGGACGGGGTAAATTGGACCTCGTCCTTCACTGGAGGCGGTCTGAGAGTCAGGCTGCAATGGTTCTTTTCTAATGTGGCTTTTACGGCACTCCCACCACAGTGTGGGATCCGAGACAGGCGTCGGCGGCACTTCCAGTTGCTGATATTTACAGTTGCCCATTGGACTTCCAATCTACGTGCTGTATATTTTCCGTGTTAGGATAGTCTTGCATTTGCCACCGTTATCAAAATATGTCATAGAAGGCCCCTTGTACTTTGCATTGAATGTAGACATGATTGCATACTTCATCTTCATTATTAAAATGTACAGATGGTATGCCGTATGATATGGCACTTCAAGGCCATTAATGCAGTTTTCTTCTAAACCTAATTGTGGGCAATATTCAAGTGGAAAATTTGAAGATTACGTACTTTACTGCCAAGTGAGTACCAGAAATATGCTTTCGGGCGTAATCTCTACAAAATATATTCGAGGTTATGAGGGCAACAAGTGAAGTTTTAGCAGGCGAGTGGAAGGAGGTTCATTTAAAGGCCGGCATCATGTCGTGACTGAAATATCTTGGGATTATGCTTCACGATAATCACTGTCATGACTCCAAAACAGAAATTATTTTTAATTTTAAATACATTTCAGAATTTCCTGAAAAGACTCAATTACTATTGTGGCAGTAGCGATATAACAAATACTGCTTTTGGTCGTCTCAGTAGTGCCGTGCTAGTAGCAGGCGTATTGGGAGTAGTAACAATGGCAGTCGAAGTACTGGCTGTAGCATTAGTAGTAGTAGTAGTAGCAGTAGTAGTAGTAGTATTAGTAGTAGTAGTTGTAGTAGTTGAAATAGCAGTAAAAGAGGCAATTTTAGTGAAGTGGTGGCACTACTCCAAATCGTAATTGTAATATAATTAGGAGTACTAGTTACAGCTATCGACGTTGGATCAGGCAGTTTGTGGAATTTGTTCCCCAGTGCTGCATCGCGTGTCGCTGTCTGCTCGCGGGCTCGTTCAGTCACTTTCTGCTGAAGCAGATTTGTGTCGTTCTCGCCCATGAACTCGCAGCATCTGGCCTTTTTCTTGGTCAATTCTCTGACGGTATTTGCGTAGTCTCGCATGGCAATCTTGAAGGAGCACGCGGATCATACGTCTTCCGTGCTGAAATACTGCGTGTCTCGCTAGCTCCGTGTTTACCGGAGGTTTGTATGAAACACACTTCGGCAACACGTTGTTATCGAGACACCTGTGCAGAAACCAGATCTGCGCGTAAGTAGAGGCCTCTCGAAGGGCGAAAGTTTCCCATCGTCGGGCCGATCGGAGCGCGTCGCGCCCAAACAAATTGCCGATACAAGCGAAAATGCGAGTTCCAGGAACTAGTTGATCAGAAGAAGAAGCAATCGCTGGAACAATGGCTTTATTCGCCTGACGTTTCGGATTCTCTCTTGAATCCATCATCAGAGACAGTTGCAGAAAAGGGTGGCTAGTGTACAGGCAGCCGCAGTATTTATAGGATGCGGTCGCCATGCTACCGCATACCTACAGCAATTAACCGTGCTCCTTTCATCAAGGATTGTTGCCCGCTGGTGCGCTACTTGCTTGATGGCCGGCATGCAAGTTGTTAATTGCTGACATCTCATCACCCGTGTTGGATGCTGGCGTGATGATTGCTCGGCCATCTGGCTCACGTGCTTGCGCGCTCCTCGAGTGGTCAATTGCTTTGACCAGTCTATGTCTCAGGACAGAATATGGAGTGGGGATGTCGTTGCACTTGTTGATAGACTGAGGTCCCGTGAACCATGACTCAAGCAACTCGCGGCTCACGCGATTATCCCCTCTCGCGAGAATTTCGGCCTAATCGAACTTGAATGTGTGGCCGCGTCTCGTCGAATGGGCCGCGACCTGAGAGTTGGCGTCATTTCTCCGTGCAGCTGCCACGTGTTCGGCAATTAGCGTCCGGAGCAGTCTTCCAGTTTCTCCGACGTAGTTGCTTTGTCCGAAACTGCACCAGATCCAGGTGGACATCGCCGCACTCAGCGAGACTCGATTCTCCGAAAAAGGCCACCTGGAAGAGGTGGGTGCCGGCTACACCTTGTTCTGGAGTGGTCGACCCAGGGCAGAGCGACGAGACGCGGGCGTCGCCTTTACCATCCGGAACGATATCGTGGGACGACTGCCCTGTTTGCCGCAGGGAATCAACGATCGCCTGATGAGCCTCCGCCTGCCTCTCCGGCGAGGAGGCAAGTTCGCCACCATCATCAGCTCCGACGCCGCCGCAAGAGACAAATTCTACGAGGATCTGCACGCCCTCTTGGCGACTGTGTCGAAGGCGGACAAGTTGATTGTCCTTGGCGACTTCAGCGCCCGCGTCGGCACAGACCATACTGCCTGGAGAGGAGTGCTGGGTCCCCACGGTCTCCTCAGCTCCAACGACAACGGACTGCTGCTTCTCCGCACCTGCTCAGAACACCGCTTCATCCTGACGAACACGTTCTTCTGTCTACCGCAGCGAGAGAAGGCCACCTGGAGGCATCCTCGGACGCGTCAGTGGCACCTGCTGGACTATGTCCTCCTCCGAAGGCGTGACCAGCGGGACGTGCTGGTGACGAAGGCGATCGCGGGTGCTGACGGGTGGACCGACCATCGTCTCATCGTCTCGAAGATGCGTATTCGCTTACAGCCTCGCAGGAGACCACAAGGTAAGCGACCCCCAGGTAAGCTGAATGTTGCTTTGTTGTCGTTGCCCGCTCACCATCTTCATTTCAGCAATGAGCTAGATCAACGGCTAGACAACCTCCCCATCGCCGATGCCGCCGCTGCCGAGAACGCCTCCGTGGAGAACCGCTGGTGTCAACTGCGAGACACGGTCCAGTCGACGGCGCTGGCCGTCCTCGGTCGCGCACGCCGCCAACACCAGGACTGGTTCGACGACAACGACGCCGACATCAGAAATCTGCTTGCTGAGAAGAACCGCCTACACAAAGCCGACGTAGATCACCCCACTGATGCCACCAAAGCTGCCTTCTACCGCAGTCGCCGCCAACTTCAGCAACAAATGCGCGAGATGCAGGACGCCTGGACTGCTCGCAAAGCTGAGGAGATCCAAGGCTACGCGGACCGCAACGAATGGAAGAATTTGTTCTCTGCGATCAAATCTGTCTACGGTTCGCCGACGAAGGGCACTGCTCCTCTCCTCAGCGCCGACGGCAGTACTCTCCTGACTGAGAAGACGCAAATCCTACAGCGATGGGCCGAGCATTTCGGAGGCGTCCTCAACCGCCCCTCCGTCATCTCCGACGCCGCCATCGCCCGCTTGCCGCAATTGGAGACCAATGTGGACCTCGACCTCCCGCCATCTCTCCAGGAGCCCATCAGAGCCGTGCAGCAACTCTCCAGCGGGAAAGCACCCGGATCGGACGCAATCCCTGCTGAGGTCTACAAGCACGGAGGTCCCCAACTCATGGATCACCTGACTGCGCTCTTCCAAGAGATGTGGCGTGAAGGTGAAGTCCCGCTAGATTTCAAAGACGCAACCATCGTGCATCTCTACAAGCGCTAAGGGAATCGCCAAGTCTGCGACAATCACCGCGGCATCTCCTTGCTTAACATCGCCGGGAAGATCTTCGCTCGAATCCGCCTCAACCGTCTCAATAACCATCTTGAACAGGGCCTTCTGCCGGAAAGTCAATGCGGCTTCCGTCGTCATCGTGGGACCACGGATATGATCTTCGCCACCCGTCAACTTCAGGAGATGTGTCAGGAGATGCGGACCCATCTGTACGCTACCCTCGTGGACCTGACGAAATCCTTCGACACGGTGAGTCGTGAAGGATTGTGGAAGATCATGCAGAAATTCGGCTGTCCGGAGCGATTCACTCAGATGATGCGTCAGCTGTACGACGGTATGATGGTGCAAGTCACGGACAACGGGGCTGTCTCAGGTGCATTCGCAATGACCAACGGAGTGAAGCAGGGATACGTGCTGGCACCAACCCTCTTCAGTCTTATGTTCTCTGCCATGCTGATGGACGCCTACCGCGACGAACGCCCTGGAATCCGCATCGCCTACAGAACGGACGGTCATCTGCTGAATCAACGGCGGATGCAATTCCAATCGCGTGCATCCACAACCACCGTCCACGAACTTCTCTTCGCCGACGACTGAGCCCTGAACACCACCTCCAAACCGGAGATGCAACGCAGCATCGACCTGTTCTCCGCCGCCTGCGAGAACTTCGGTCTGGTCATTAAAACGCAGAAGACGGTGATGATGCACCAACCTCCACCCAACTCAGCCACAGGCCACAACGAGCCGCCGGAAATCAGCGTGAATGGGACCCAACTGCAAGTGGTAGAGAACTTCCCGTACCTGGGCAATACCCTATCTCGCAACTCAAAGATCGATGACGAAGTCGCCAACAGGATCTCGAAAGCCAGTCAAGCCTTCGGTCGCCTCCAAAGCACAGTTTGTAATCGCCATGGTCTTCAACTGAGCACGAAGATGGAGGTGTACAAGGCCGTCATCCTGCCGACGCTACTATATGGAGCGGAGACTTGGACGGTGTACACGAGGCAGGCACGTCGACTGAACCACTTCCACCTCAGTTGTCTTCGTCGCATCCTGAGGCTGCACTGGCAGGACCGCATCCCCGACACCGATGTGCTGGAAAGAACGGGAATCCTGAGCATCTTCTCCATGTTGAGACAAATACAGCTGCGCTGGAGTGGCCACCTGGTGCGCATGGACGACGAGCGACTACCCAAACGACTCTTCTACGGAGATGTCGCGACGGGTTCTCGACGTCAAGGAGGCCAAATTCGCCGTTACAAGGATATTCTGAAGTCCTCCCTGAAGCGTCTGCAAATCATCCCGACCAACTGGGAGGAGCTCGCACTCGATCGACCGACCTGGAGGAGGACAGTGAAGACAGGCGCTGCGATCTACGAAGCCAACCGCATCGCTGCCGCCAAAGCGAAACCGAAAGCCCGCAAATCACAAATTCGTCCAGTACGCAACTCTGCCGCACAAACGCTTCCCACGCGTCCTCGATGTCAACGGACATTCCGGGCACGAATCGGAGTTGTTGGACATCTTCGGATCAACTGTGCCTCTCCAAATGCACCAACGATCGTCCCCCCGCCCGATTCTTCCTCCACCTCTATGCCGCCGACAAACTCTGACAGTTCTTCTTCAGCACCACCACTTCCATCATCATCATCATCATCATCATCATCATCATCATCATCATCATCATCATCATCATCATCATCATCATCATCATCATCATCATCATCATCATCATCATCATCATCATCATCATCATCATCATCATCATCATCATCATCACCACCACCACCATCATCATCATCATCATCATCATCATCATCATCGTCGTCGTCGTCGTCATCATCATCATCATCGTCGTCGTCGTCGTCATCATCATCATCATCGTCATCATCGTCGTCATCATCATCGTCGTCATCATCATCGTCATCATCGCCGTCATCATCATCGTCGTCGTCGTCGTCATCATCATCATCATCGTCCTCCTCCTCCTCCTCCTCCTCCTCCTCCTCCTTGTCCACTGCTCCAACGACGGTTGCTCAGGCGACTGTCACGCGCGCAACATCTGACGCCACCACCACGACCTCCCCCGACTCCAGCGATGAGGATCAGGACTACACCTGCCCTCACTGCGACCGCACCTTCACCTGACACATCGGCCTGGTCGGTCACTTGCGAATCCATTGCACAGAGACTGGCGAACCAGTGCCTGGAGCACCAACCTATACCCACCACGCTCGACTCAACTGTCCACACTGTCCTCGCACCTTCAGGCATCGCATGGGCCTATTCGGCCACATGCGCATCCACGAGATCGGAATTGACCTCAACACCGCAACACCGACACGCCCACGACACCCAGCACATTCAACACGCCCAGTCACACACTCGCCGCATCGCCCTGCGCGCCCCCCACCACCACCACCACCACCACCACCGCCACCACCACCATCGCCTCCTCTGTAGCTGACACTGACACCGCCGACTTCACCTGCCCACACTGTTCACGCATATTCACCTCACGCATCGGCCTAGTCGGTCACTTGCGAATCCATCGCACAGCGACTGGCGACCCAGTGCCTCGAGCACCAATCTATACCGACCAAGGTCGTCTCAACTGCCCACAATGCCCTCGCACTTTCAGGCACCGCATGAGCCGATTCGGCCACATGCGCATCCACGACGCCTTTCGGTAGACAACCAGCGGCCACACCACACATTCACTCACTCCCTACCTCCCACCAACACCACCACCACCACCACCACCACCACCATCAGCCCACCAGACATCAACACTCACACACCTCATGCACCCAACTGCCACCTCCCACGCAAGTGGGAAGTGTGCATCTCGACTCGGTCCCCATGCGGCTCCGTCTGCACGGGTGACTTGAGTCTGAGACTATCCCGACACGTCAAGCGTCGTGGATAGGAAGGTTGCTGATTGACGCCTCCACTCGGTTCACGCAGTACGTCGCGTTGTGTGTGTGCTGTGTGGACACGCCGTTCAACGCCCGTTGTGTGAAATCCTGGTGTTTGTGTGTATGGGGGCCAGGTCGTGCTCGTGGCGCGCGCAGTCATGGTCAGTTGACCATGAGAGCCACCGCGCCCATTTCCCACTCCAGTCTGCTGACCGGCTCGGACAGTGGCTGGGGTGTGGGAATGGGAAGGGAGAGTGAGGTCGACAATCCAGCGCACTTTCTGTTCACTATAAACAATCTGACGCGCCTAAGGCTATCACGGTGCGCTAAAAGCCGTGGCTTGGATGATTACCAATTGACAGGGTAACTTGGACAGTGGTTTCGATAGTTTTCCAGCAAGGTACTTTAACAATTTTGGCAGTATGTCATCCGGCCCAGGTGATTTAGCCCCATTCAGCGCCAACAGTTCACTGAGAACAGTAGCTGCGATGCAACAGTCAGCCTCAATCGCTCGTCCTTCCACTATGTCGTAGTCGGGAGGAATAAATGCGCTTTCGTTCATAAAGATGGACTGAAAACATTGTAAAGGTTGTCCTGCCATTTCTCCATCGTCAATGAGCTCTGGCTCTTCACTAGCTTTCAATAATGGGATTGGGTCTCTGTTTTGCGTGCTCATGCTTATATAACCATGGTCTTTCTCGAGTGTACGCCGCGTCCCGACGATTAGTCGCTTAACTAGGTGACTGTGTGCCTTGTATACATTTATCCACACAGAGCTCCTCTCCATTTGGAATTTCCTCCATAAGTTCAGCTTTTTATTGACTTCTTTTCTTAGCTTGTGTTAGTCACGAAGGTCTGTTGCTCAATTTCCTCCGGCAAATAGGAGAGTGGTCTCTGGGAAGAACCTGCAATAACTCACTAAAGCAGTTCCAATCCTTGATCATGCCACCGGAATGAGCTGATTCCCAGTTTATGGTGTTTAGTTCAGCTTCCGTTTGGGCATAGTCGCCGCGCCAAATGTTCCTTCTAACTTTCGTGTCCTGTTCGGGCAGAGAAGAATGGAGTGCTGGCACAACAGTACTACGTGGTCGCTTCGACCTAGGGGAAATAGACACTGCACCTCGCCAATTCTGTCTAGCGACATCGTAAGGACCAGATCCAAATAGTTTGACCGTTGACCTTCGCTCACTCTCGTCAGAAATGAGACGTACTGAGTGAGGAATAACCTGAGCCTCATGCCCAGCAAACGCCATTTGAAAGTATGGTCTGGACCAGATGCCTAAGCTGAACTCCGGTCAACATGAGGTGCATTGAAGTCTCCCGTGATTAAGACCTCGGACCGAATAGAGAACCTCTCCAGGTCCCCAATCGGATGGGCGTAGTTCGTGGGGTGAGTTCTCGGCGGTCGGTGGACTGTCAGGACGTCGAGGCTTGGTGAACCCGGGGCTTTTATAGATAGCTAAATTGCCTCGGAGGTACACGCAAATTTATCTGTTTTGTCTGAGCTAATAAGCCCATGTTTTGCATACGTGACTACGCCTCCGCCCTGACGTCCTTTCCTGTCTCTTCTAAACCACTGGCATACTGGTATTGTTAACTCACGACTGTTAATTCAACCAGGTTTCTGCAAGTGAGATTACATCCGGGGATAGATCAGATAGATGGATCTTTAACTCGTCTAGGACTTTCGATAACATGCTGTGCACATTTGTATATAGGAATTTCAGCTTGCGATTTATGGTCGTCGGAGTTGTGGTCTCGATACGTCTAGGACTTTCGTCTACTATGTCAGCTGCGCGATCATCCGGATTGGGTCCGTCCAAAGAAAGAATGGTGGGTGTCGTCCGATTTGTTTGTTGTAGATAACCAAATTCCGCTCTCCTTCGCTGAGTCCCTTCCGCCACTCTAGAACTAGAAGACGACGTTTCAGCCTCTCTGCCGGCGAGTAATCAGGTTGAAGAAAAAAGACCGGGGCTTGGTGCCTTTTATTCTAAAGCGCCGAGTGAGAATCGACTCGGCTTGTTCCACACAGGCCAGCAAAACTTTGAATGGTCGAGGGCGTTTTGGTGCTGCCTAATCTTTTGCCCATTTTCCGAGACGGAATGCTTTGTGCGCTACAATTGCCTCAGTGGGTTTCATGATATTGCTGAGCAAGTCTTGGAAAAGCGTTAGATCTTCTGAGACCCCCTGTGTAGGAGTGTTGGCGTTTGATTCGGGGAGCCCCTGAATGACGAGACATTGGTCTCTGGCGATATCGTTCGTATTTTTTGTTGATGTGTCGCCCTCTGTGGGTGTGGTACGCTAAATGTACTAGACGGCGATGGCGGAACACATTTTCTAGCGCGGCTTTGATGCTCGGCGCCTGTTTTGACAGACTTAGAAGAAGTCGTTGGCACGGACGGTAGTAAATGATGGTCTGTAGTTTTAACAATTGCCTCAATACCACTACTCGTGCTGGGCCCATCCAATCCATGAGTTTTCTGCGCGTTGCTAACTGTTTTTGAACTGTGGGCATTAACCGTTGTAGATGGAACTGTTGTCGAGGTTTCTGCTTCGGGTGCCGTGGAGATATCACTTAGAAGCGGCTATTCATTTTCGGTGGATATTTTACCAACAGATTTCTTCTTTCCTAAGGTTTTCTGATTTCCTCTTTGACTGCTGTCAATTTTTTTTCACAATTCGTTCCTGCGCAGTCGTATCTGTTACAGAACGTATTTCTGAAGAGTCTTTTAAGTGAGGTTTGTTTGCTTTACTCCTAGTTATTTTTCTAGTGTGGACATTCGTATCGTCAGGTGTGCCTAAATCATATTGTAGAAGAGCCATTATATATTCGATTTCTTTCCCGAGACGGTTGACCCTGGGGGCTAACAGCTGGCATCCACCACAAATCCTATTTACGTGTTGCTCGCCCATTCAATACATATACATTTGTGAGAGTGGTCCCAGCCACGTTGAGGTGGCCGGGTGTTCTGGGCCACCGAACGACTGCGAGTGTCGCGAGATCGACCACCGCCTTGTCATCTCCTACATGAGGCCTCATCTGCAACCCCATAGGAGTCCACAAGGTAAGCGACCACAAGGTATGTTGAGTACTGCTTTATTGTTTCTGCCGACTCGCAGTTCACAATTGAGGAATCAACTGACCCAGCTACTAGAAAACCTGCCAACTGCAGACGAAAACGCCTCCGTGGAGAGTGGATGGTGCAACTGCGAGACGCCGTCCATTCGACCGTCCTGGCTGTTCTGGGCGGCACACGTCGCCAACACGAAGACCGGTTCGACGACAACGACGTAATCCTGAACAACCTGCTCGCCGAGGAGAACAACCTGCTCGCCTACGTCAACGGTCCAAACGATGCAGACAGATCGGCCTTCCACCATTGTTGTCGCCTTGCTCAGCAATCGGTGCGAGAAATACAGGACGCCTGGTGGACTCACAAGGCCAAGAAGATGCAGGAGTATGACGAGTGCAATGAATCAAACAAATTGATAACTGCGATCGAGTGGATCTACGGGCCTTCAACCAACGGAAATGCTCCGCTCCTCAGCTCCCAAGGATCAACGCTTCTGCCGGAGAATTCGCAGATTCTGAAACGCTGGGCAGAGCACTTCAGAAGCGTCCTCAACTATCCCTCCAGCATCTCCGACGCCGCCACCGACCGTCGATCTGGATTTCCTGCCCTGCCTGTCAGAAACCATCACCAGTGACCAATGGAGTGAAGCAGGGCTCCATACTCGCTCCAACCCCTCTTCAGGCTCATCTTCGCTGTCATGCTGATGGACATCTACCGCGATGATCGCTCTGGGATATGCATCGCCTACGGAACTGATGGGCATATTCTCAACAGCAGGCGCATGCAAGCACCCATCCCAGCTATCTGAAACCGCAGTGCATGATCTGCTCTTCGCCGATGACTGCGCTAACAACAACCCGACCGAGGTGGACATATAACGCAGCATGGACCTTCTCGCCGCCGGGTGCGCCAACTTCGGCCTGACTATGAACACGAAAAAACGGTGGTCATGCACCAACCGTCACCCAACACGCAATACTGCACTCCTCATTGAATCACTATCGACGGCCACCAATCCAAAACCGTGAATATCTTTCCTTACCTCGGAAACACACTTCCCAACAGCACCAGAATCGACAATGAGGTTGCCCACCGGATCTCCAAAGCCGGCCATCTCTTTGGCCGACTGCAAATCTCCGTGTGGAATCGTCAGGGCACGCAAATGAATACCAGACTGAAGTTGTACAAGGCCGCCGTCCTTATGACACTCCTCTACGGAGCGGAGACTTGGACCCTCTGCTCCAGCCATGCCAGGAAGCTCAACCACTTCCATCTCAGCTACCTTCGCATAATAGTAAAGCTGAGATGACAAGACAGGATCCCGACACAGACGTCCTTGAACGGACCGGAATCTACAACATTCAGAACATGTTGGGGCAACTGAAAATGCGACGGAGCGGCCATCTAGTGAGAATGGACGGCGCTCGCCAACCAACAAAACTCAGCTACGGAGAGGTAACGGCGGGTGCTTGCCGACCGAAAGGTGCTAAATACTGCTGCAAGGGTACTTTGAGCAATTTTCTGAAGCGATTGCAGATCAACCCAGATATCTGGGTGAACTGCTCCCAGAACAGCCCGGCCTGGAGAAGAGAAGTGAAGATTGACCCAGACGCCTACGAAAAAAATCGGATGGCCGCCCCCAGAGCCAAAAGACAGGCTTGCAAGTCACAAGTGCCTCGACTCCTCAATGCCAACAGTCAGCCACTTCCAATATGCCCGCTCTACCAACGCACATGCAGTGCACCATTCGGCATTGTATGACATCTTCTAACCCAATGCGCTATCGACCCAACAACATCTACCTCTTTCTCCTCTCTCGCTGCTGCCGTAAACCCCACTACGAAGACCACCTCTGTCCCCGTCGATCACACTGTCGCCGCCCCGCCGTCATCAATCACCGACATCCTGCACCCTGCTCCAACCCATGCGTCGACCACAGCAACCAGCTCCGCCAACACCACGACGTCCCACACTTCCCCCAACGATGGGGCGACGTCTGACGCCCCATCACCTGTTACCATCACCACCAGCACTCCCAACTCCAGCGATGTGGACTCCGTTCAGCCACGTCCTCATTGCGATCGCGTATCCACTTCACACATTGACCTGGTCGGTCACTTGCAAATCCGTCGCTCGGAGGCTGGCGAACCAGTGCCTGGAGCACTCACATACTCTCGCCGCATCTGCCTCAATTGTCCTCACTACATTCGCGCATTCAGTCAAATCATGGACCTATCCGATCATATGCGTATCCACGAAAACCTGCGGTAGATTATCGCCGGCTACACCACACCATCGTACTTTCCCCCACCGGCATATATGCTTTCTAACAGCATCCTCACAGGGTTCAGGTTGGGGAGGTAGAGGTGGTGAAGTGGATGCTGCGCAAGTGCAAACTCATTATAAACTAGTTTACGTGCAATTCACCGTGGTGTGGGGCACACGGTGGACCTCGTCTGATGCGACTGTCGAACTGTCAGACGGAAGAGGAGTATTAGCAGTGGTGATGGTAGAAGTAGTAGCAGCAGTAGTAATATTAGTAGTAATAGTAGTAGTAGTACTAGTGGAAGCGACAGTTGCGGAATTAGCCTTAACAGTAGTATCACTACTAGTAGTAGTAGCAGTATGTGCGACGGAAATACTTGAATTTTTAATAGTTGCTTATGAGTTATCGCTATAGTCGCTCAATTAATAGAATGTTGAGGTCTCTTTTACCATTTGGGCCACTCGATTTGGCCGTCCTGATGTGCATTGGGGCCCAGCAGTCGTCCAATAACCATAAATACAATCGAGGTCAAGGGAGACGGTAATGGCTACTGCTGGTTTATTAACCGCCGTCAGCCAACATTACCCAGCACCAGGAATGCAGAACCCAAAACTCCAACACACGTTATTCGATCATCGAACGTGATCAAGTCCAACACACCGTCCACTGAGCCACGGACAGGTGGCCTGTCAGTTGCAATCGGGAATATAAGCTTGTGTTAGAAGCACGTCCGCCGAACAGATTAAGGTTTTACTTTTCCATTTGCAATTTCGGACTCACGTTAGACCTTGTCGTTGTTGTGGTTCCTGTAGTTATTTTTTGTTATTATTATCACTATTCAGAGGTATTTTAGTAGATGTCAAATAAATAACTTTGAACCATGTGTGAAATACTCGGTACCTCGGCGTGATTCGAATAAAACGGCAGCAAGGTGAGGATTTAGTACAGCCAACGCTCTAAATACCTGTTATTGTTGTTGTCGCTGTGTCACTACTATTACCCGGCCACAATGTCCACACAGGCATTACGCCCTCTCAAACGAATGCCTTAAAGAAAGAGATGCTGTGGTTAGACCTGACAGAATTTTCTCCACAGGTCAGCTTTTTACGTCGTCAGAAAGAACCCCTGAACTGTCCATTAATAGGACATGCCATGACCTCTTCGAGACGCTATGAAGGTCATCTTCCGCCATGACAAGTGTCTAGACTACCGTCAGTTGCGTTGCCCTCCACTCCCCGACCCAACACCGAAGGACACAGACTAAAGATCTTGAAAGAAGACATTGACAAGAAATATAGGCGAAGAATGTTTATTGGGGAACAATTAAAGAAGAAATCAAAATCGACGAGAATGTTTATTGGGGAACAATTAAAGAAGAAATCAAAATCGACGTGCGCTTAATTAAGTGGCAATTTCCAGATTAAAGTCATAAATCACTATGTACACATTTCGGATGTAGAGAATCACAAAAAGGAAATCATATATGATAGGCAGATGTGCAAAGGAATGGATGGTAGAGTTCAATCAACCTGAACAATAAATAAATCGAACTATGTACATGAGCCCAACAAAACAGTGCAGCCACTAGGGGAGATAATGGGGCTGGAGAGGGTGGGGGAAATAAAACGGGTGAGGGGACGATGAGAGGTGGGAGATGCGGGGTAATTAGTCTCCGTGAGTCCGAGTTGAGCAGCAGAAGACTCTCCGGAGTGTCCTCAACACCCTGCCTCCAAACCGGATTCTGGGCTACAAGGAAAGTGAGAGAGAGAGAGTCAGGCGAGCAGAGCGTATCAAACTAACGCGCACAAGTGACTGTTGGGATATGACATACCCTCCGATCCCCCTGTGGGTTACTTCGGGACAGCTTTTCAAACCCGTTCGGCAGGCCTACAACTGAAGGTGGATAGGAACATTAGGTGGATCGAAGGGTTATCAGTGCAGAAATAAGCTGACCAACCAACAGAGATTTGGTCAGAAATAGACATTTCTTTAATGTGATCTTACCTTCTCCCTGATCACTGCAACCCCCAGCTGCCGTCACCACATCTGCACATTGAGATGCCTGGGAAACCCCATTCTCGCTAAGATATCTGTGATAATCACCTGAGGCGTCACACTCGGAGGCGTCGACTTGCGAATGGCCAAGCGAATCCTGGACAGAAGGAGTAGCCTGGACCGCGGCATCCCTTTTGGGCCTGGATGACCAAGGCAAGTCATAAATGGATGAACTTATGTCTTGCGACGTATCATCCGATCGCCTGGTGTGCTGGTGCCGCCAATGAAACACCATCAGTACTCCCAAAGAACGTAAGGGTGGATGAAGATGCAGCGAGCAGGTCTGCTGATGTGCCATTGTTGGCCGTCTTCGTGGCACCCGCCTGCGGGGCATGTCCAGATGTGGGCTTGGAATATGGCGAAGGTGGTGCGTACAACGAGTGGGAGATGACGACCGGGAGTACCTGCCCTCTCCCTCCTCCTCCTCCTCCTCCTCCTCCTCCTCCTCCTCGTCCTTCTCGTCGTCTCCATCGTCACCATCGCTAACGGCAGTGGCATTGGTGGTGACATTAAGGGTTCTTCTTCTGCTGCTGCTGCTGATGCCGCTGATGCTGCTGAAGCTGAGGCTACTTGTGTTTGAAATGACGCTGGCGGTAGCGATTCTGTCCTCTCGGCTAATCTCTTCGCGTTTGCTGCTGCTGCTGCTGTTACTACCACTGCTGCTGATGCCGCTGATGCTGCTGAAACTGAGGCTACTTGTGTTTGAAATGACACTGGCGGTAGCAATTCTATCGTGTCTGCTCGTCTCTTCGCGTTTGCTGCTGCTGCTGCTGCTACTGCTGCTCTCAGTGGCGGAAGTGACGATCGTGATGGCTGAGCTGTAAGATCTCGGCAAAGAGGAGACATCTTGGTCAGAGGAGACGGAAACAGCAAGGGAACCGGAACTGTCCACTGCGCTTGAAATGTTCTCGGAGAGGGATTGAGTCGGGGTGGTAATGG
>CACRXP010000856.1:169999-184487 GCA_902702965.1 Spirometra erinaceieuropaei | reverse complement strand
CTTCAAGGTCATAACTGATATCGCGTCTTGGTAGATTCAGGCGCGTTTATTATATTAAATTGAGAACTACGCCGTGGATAGATCTCCCAGCCCCACCCATACACGACCTGATTCCAATTTTATGCACCAGGCTACGCCAACGAACATACTCCACACTTCAACTGAATGTCCATGCCCTGGCATGCTACGTTGCGGCCGCCCTACTGGCGATGGCAAGGTGGATCGTACGCTTGCAGTAGGAACGAGACATGGAGTCTGACGTCAAGGCGATATTGATTCCCTCTCGCTCCTTAGGGAGGGCCTCCGTCAGAGAGGTGGCTATTAAGAGACAGAAAAGGACGGAAGCAATTATACAGTCCTACTTCATCCTATTCGTCACCGCGAGTGCTTCCGAGTCCATCCGAACACGCGGACCATTGGCGGTCGGACAGTTCCAATTGTTATGCTCAATTCCCTCACTCTCGCTTTCAGGACTCCCTCACGCAAATTAACGTTGAAATGATGCCAGGACACGTACGTGTACCTACATAGTTCACCATTTCGCAAGATTTCATTCATCCCAGAAGTCCCCTTGAACTTCATTTGAGTCAAGTACTGCGTCTGTTAGCAGAAGAAAGCAGTTTAGTCGTTCTTTATGTTTACTCAGTATGTTGGCTGGCTTTGTCTTCGGCAGGAACGAAAGGAGATCTGAGCACCCAATCAACCAACAGTTCTAACCCACATTCAAACAAAAGCTAGCTCCAGTGAGGCGGATTTGAACCACCGACCTAAGGATAATTGCTACACAATTACAGTCCTCCGCTCTGCCAGCTCAGCTATCACCGGATGAATACGACAGTGGAGACGACAGAACACAACGGCATTTCCAAATGCCCAAGCAATTGTCTAGTTTGATTTAGTCAACCCTACTCGATTTGAAGTCGAAACCTCGGAGACACAGACACAGACGGGGTTCTGCTATGCCAAATGAAGTTATGTTCAAGCTATACACATCTCATCCCTTGTTAGACAACCAAATATTATTTTTAAAGATATTGTTTTCTGGCAGGAGAAAAGTATGACAGAAAGTGACAGTTGACAGGAGTCAGTTGTGCGAGCTACACAGCTAAGAAGCACGAAATTGTGGTTGCATTATGAAAGCAACACAGTCATGTAGCTCTGTCGAGCTTCGTGCCAGACCGGTTGGCTGGTCGAGTTAGTACCACCTCTGACATTTTCGACGTTTGTTCCCTGACTTCTGCCTTTGGTTGACTGCTTGTCAGACCATGGCTGTTTGTGCGTCGTCATGGTAGTATAGAAGCACAGGTTGTTGTTTATAGATGGGAATGTGAGTTGTGAGTAACGAGAGAACAGGGTTCTAGAGGTGCAGGGCTGCCCACCACCCATTGCACTGTCGCCTTCGTTACTCTACTAACTCGACGGATGCTACTCCCAGCTGTGCTCTGATGGATTTGCAGGTATATTGACGGAAACTCTTTTTTTAGCATCGGACATTGAAATTCCACGCGGTAGTATTGACGGTGCTGACGATATGGGGAACTGAACCTGCAGAAAAGAGCATCAACTAGGAATTGACAGTAGAAGCGGTCAGGCGAGCTTTGGTCTTACGAAAGAATATCACATCCATTTGCGAATTAAAGAAGGTGGAGCTACCTTCCTCCTGTTTCATTCTATAAGCGGCGTCGCTCTGCTGCCTTTAAATGGCAAGAATGCAGCGCTTCCCTGAGGTGTTATGGACAAATTCATTGGTGAACGGAGTAGGGTCAGTGACCTACCTGGGCAGACATTCTACTCGTGTCATTCTCTCCGCCGACTGAATCAGGCATGATAACTGCTCCTTATCGGATGTCCGATGCCATCCTTCAGTAATCCGCGGGTACTACAGTCGCAAAGCCCTACTGGTGGTCCCCTTGGACATCCGCCATTCGCCTCGCCTACTCCCCCTTCCTACAACACGGGATTTAAGTCGGCGGCCCCACTCCCTTCATTCCAGGGCGTTCCGTACCTTGCACATTTTCCCGACTTAGGCGTCCGACGTAACTTCAATTCGCTTAGTTTTCGGTCCCTCCTATTTGCTTTTCCGTCGACTGTAGTGCCGGCGTTTTTACTTTACAATTGCCTTCCTTCCCTCAGATTGTCCACTTATTGGCACGCAGGAAACTTTAAGCCTACGGCGAGCCAATTAATCGAGACTATCCCATCAAGGGAACATTCAAAACCAGAGGGACGAGAGAGGGCGCAGACTGCCTCACCGATATAGCACACTCCACTGGCAATAAGGTGGACACTATCGCTTGTGACGACCTAATTGTCATGTTGGTGTGAATGTTTCCGCCTGGTACACGTCAGACCGGGTCTACGTTTTCCATCAGCCTCTAGACCTAATCCACTAAAAGACCTATTAAGTAGCCCCTGTCGACTTGCTGGGGTCGGGTGACTGGAAATTACCGGAGTGAAGGGAGTGTGGAGTTGACCTAGCTCACAATCAGTGCTCACTTTTCTTAAATGGAAACTTTGACTATTGAGAAGAGGAAAGAGGAAAAGGTGGATTTGCGCTGAGTACAAGCCGCTAAACTAGATTTTGGACGGGTCGAAATGCAGTTTCGTCATGTACTTACAATCCGTCGATGAAAGATCTGAGGACTGTAGTTGTGCAACAGTTATTCCTACGTCGGTGGTTTAAATCCGATTCATTGGAGCTAGATTTGGTTGAACTTTATGCCAGACTAGTTGGCTGGTAAGTAACTGGAGGAACGTGATTGATGTCAATAGGAGGAATTGAATTGCAATGCGAACCCCTTTTTAAGAGGGCTTCCTAAGGCTATTTGACATTTGAACCCTCATCAAGGCAGCAAAACTGTTGCCCATTTTCATATATTTCATGTGTCCCACAAGTTCCTTGCACTCTACTGGTTCTACATCCCAGTCAAGTATCACATCTAGTAGCAGAGCCACATGGTGTAATCGTTCCTTATGCTCACTCAGTACACGCACTTGCTTTGCGTCAGCCACGAACATAGGAAAATCTAAGCAGTCTACCAGCTAACTGATCTGGTACAAAGTTCAACAAAAACTAGCTCCGGTGAGGCGGATTTGAACCACCGACCTAAGGATTACTGCTACCCAACTACCGATGGCGACGACTGCATGACAGAGTCTGTTTGGCAGACGCTAACCGCGTATTCTTACGACATGGTCACACTGACAGAGCATAATCTCTATCAGCATTGAAATCATACTGATTATTGCACTTCTTGTCTTCCTCTCGGTCCAGATAAGGACCGATTTGTCACGATACTTTTGGTTGGGCTTTGGAAGCTACGAATGTTAGTGCCTCGGAGCAGGCCTAAGTGACTCGGGTATATTGAATTAGGAAGTGTGCATATTTGCCATGAGGATGGATAATCCCCTGCTGACTTCATTTTGAATTTATTCTCTAATGCGTCAGTGGTCTGTCCGGCAACCAAGCGGCCAACCGGTGATGCCGGGTGCGTTCAGTGACTGACGGGGTCGAGCAGCTTGTCTACCCGGGGAACGGTAGCGACTATGGCGGTTAATGCAGACAAACTTTGAAAACTCTTGTTAGTTTAAAGGCAGAGTAGATACAGATCTTTATACCGTGTTGCTAGATCGACTGAAGAAATTTTCAAAATTGTTATGGTGCACTCTGAAGGCTTTTTACTGTGTTATTTTCGCGTTGTCCCTAGGTGGAGGAAGCTGAGATATAAAACCGCATTTATATGACAGATATAAGGGAGCTGACGGTTGAAGCTCGCCTCGACGAAGTCGAAATTACTCCTACAGTATTACCTATGGAAGGAAGTAGTCATTCGATCTTTATTTTCTGACAGAAGTCACACATCTTCCCCGAAGCAAGGCTTTGCATAGCGACCCCACCCCGGTGACAGTCTTGACCAAATGGAGCTACACAAGTTATATTTACCTCATTATTAACTAAACTACAACTAATGAAAACAGTATATTTGGAAGGAAAATATATAGCATGTAGATTGGAAGTCCAAAGGCCTACCGTAAATGTCAGCGGGATTTAACTTACGCAGAAATTAAAAAAAAATTTTCGAACCGAAAGACAGATCTTCTCTAACGTTCCCATTTGAAGAAGACATGGCTTGTTGACAAAGGAGTGCAAAATGACTGTTTTCATGGATTGTGTTTTAGGTGATAAGGAGGTAAGGATGGGCTGTGTCACTCCACTGGGTGTAATATGCGCAAACTACCACCATATTTGTTTTAGTAGGACTTAGTTGGTCTAGTAATGCGAGCTGCAGGGAGTCTCCCTTTGAGTCTGCGCCGTGACATATTTGCATCTCGTAGAATATTTGCCTGTGTGTTGTCAGGTCAGTCAATTGCGAATCCATCGCAGAGAGACTGGCGAACCAGTGCCTGGAGCACCAACCTACACCCACCGCACCCGCCTACACTGCCCACACTGCCCTCGCACCTTCCGGCATCGCATGGGCCTATTCGGCCACATGCGCATCCACGAGAGCGGAATTGACCGCAGCCTTGACACACCCACCCCGCCGAGCCCCACTCTCAATCCACCACCTTGTGCACCCACTAACCACTCCCCAGCCGACATCGACGCCACCGACCTTACCACCCCTCACTCCTCCCCTTCCTCCTCCTCTTCCTCCTTCACTGCCACAACGACGGCCGCTTCGGCGTCTGTCGCCCACGACCTCACCACAGCCACACCTGACACAACAACAGGCACAACCCCTGCAACCTCCATAATCAGACGCGAGGGCCAGGACTACATCTGCCCTCACTGCGATCGTACCTTCACTTCACGCATCGGCCTGGTCGGTCACTTGCGAATCCATCGCACAGAGACTGGCGAACCAGTACCTGGAGCACCAACCTACACCCACCGCACTCGCCTCCACTGCCCACACTGCCCTCGCACCTTCAGGCATCGCAAGGGTCTATTCGGCCACATGCGCATCCACGACGACCTGCGGTAGACAACCGCCGGTCACACCACACATTCCCTCACCCCCTACCTCCTAACACCATCACCCCACCAGACATCAACCCTCACACACCTCATGCACTCAACTGCCGCCTCTCACGCAAGTGGGAAGTGTGCATCTCGACTCGGTCCCCATGCGGTTTCGGCTGCACGGGTGACTCGTGTCCGAGACCATCCCGACACGTCGAGTGTCGTGGATAGGAAGGTTGCTGATTGAGGCCCGCTCTCGGTTCACGCAGTTCGTCACGTTGTGTGTGTGTGTGTGTGTGTGTGTGTGTTTTGTGTAGTGGCGGACTGGTGGGCTGGGGACGGGCTGCAACAGCACCTTCCACGGCACTCTCACGCAAGTGAGAGACACGCCGTTCAACCCCCGTTGTGTGAAATCCTGGTGTTTGTGTGTATGGGGGGCCAGGTCGTGCTGTGGCGCGCGCAGGCATGGTCAGTCGACCATGTCAGCCACCGCGCCCATTCCTTACTCCAGTCTACTGACCGGCTCGGACAGCGGCTGGGGTGTGGGAATGGGAAGGGAGAGTGAGGTCGACGACTCAGCGCACTTTCTCATCACTATAAACTATCTGACGCGCTTGAAGCTATCACGGTGCGCTAAAAGCCGTGGCTTGGAAGGTTGCCAACTGACGGGGTAACTTGGACCTCCTCCTTGACCGGAGGCGGTCTGAGAGTCAGGCTGCAATGGCTCCTTTTTAATGTGGCCTTTATGGCATTCCCACCACAGCGTGGGATCCGAGACAGGCGTTGGCAGCACGCCTAGGTGCGGCTTCGGCCGTGCCAGCCTCCAAATCTCTGTTGTGTTGGTTGAAATCCTGGTTATTGTTGTGTGGACCAGGGGGTGTGGTGGAACGCCAAGGTGAGGATCCGTCCGAGCCATCCACCTGCGGCCTCCCTCGTCTCCGGTCTTCTTGACTCTGTCTTGACACTGGGCCCAGGCGTGGGAGGAGGAGAGCGTGTAGGTAGATGCTACGCAAGTCTACTGGCACTATAAACCCCTGCGTAAGTCACCGTCCCTGCTCCCACCGCTGCTGCAGCTGTGGGGCATACGGTGGACATCGTCGAAATCGACGGTCGAACTGTCGTATGTGTGTGTGTGTGTGGCACATGAAGGCGGAATGTTTGTCTCTTTCTGCCACTGCATCCGAATAGATAGGGCGCAATCTGCCTCACCGATATACCACACTCCAGTGGCAAGAAGGTGGACAATATCTCTAGCGACAACCTAATTATCATGTTGGTGTAAATGTTTGCGTCTGGTACACGTCAGACGGGGTTTACTTTTTCCATCAGCCTCTAGATCTAATCTACTAAAACACTTATTAAGTATCCCCTATCGACTTGTTGGGGTCTGGTGGCTGGAAATTTGCGGGGTGAAGGGAGTGTGGCGTTGATCCAGCTCGCAATCAGTGCTCAGTTTCATAACTGAACACTTTGACTACTGAGAAAAGGATATCGTGGGAGGTGGATTTGCGCTGAGTACAAGCCGCTAAACTAGATTTTGGACGGGTCGAAATGCAGTTTCGTCATGTACTTACAATCCGTCGATGAAAGATCTGAGGACTGTAGTTGTGCAACAGTTATTCCTACGTCGGTGGTTTAAATCCGATTCATTGGAGCTAGATTTGGTTGAACTTTATGCCAGACAAGTTGGCTGGTAAGTAACTGGAGGAACGTGATTGATGTCAATAGGAGGAATTGAATTGCAATGCGAACCCCTTTTTAAGAGGGCTTCCTAAGGCTATTTGACATTTGAACCCTCATCAAGGCAGCAAAACTGTTGCCCATTTTCCTATATTTCATGTGTCCCACAAGTTCCTTGCACTCTTCTGGTCCTACATCCCAGTCAAGTATCACATCTAGTAGCAGAGCCACATGGTGTAATCGTTCCTTATGCTCACTCAGTACACGCACTTGCTTTGCGTCAGCCACGAACATAGGAAAATCTAAGCAGTCCACCAGCTAACTGATCTGGTACAAAGTTCAACAAAAACTAGCTCCGGTGAGGCGGATTTGAACCACCGACCTAAGGATTACTGTTACCCAACTACAGTCCTCCGCTCTGCCAGCTGAGCTATCACCGGATGACTACGACAGTGGAAACAGCGGATTACAAGGACATCTCAGAGTGCACAAGGACTGCTTATTTGGTCTAGTCAGCTCTGTTAGAATTGCAGTCGATATCACAGGGAACACGTCAAAACGTGCAGGCGCAGTAGGGGCCCTGATATGCCAAATGAAGGTCTGCTCAAATTGTGCGCTGCCACCAAACAATGAGAATTCTCCAAGAAAAAGACTTACGAAAATGCAGACTGTATAGAAGAACGTACTGTGGAGTGCAGACAGACAACCTAACCTATGAATCGGTCCAAATGCACTTTGGGAGGTCAGCACATTCAGCCGTCATCCGATGATAGCTCAGCTGGTAGAGCGGAGGACTGTAGTTGTGCAGCAGTGATCCTTAGGTCGGTGTTTCAAATCCGCCTCACCGGAGCTAGTTTTGGGTGGGCTTTGCATCACTGCTGGCTATTCTGATGTTTGTGATCATTTACTAGTTGACTCTGTGAGGCTGTCAGTCAACCGGTGATGTGATTCTGTGCGTCAGCTGATAAAGCCAAGTAACGCACCTACCTACACGTCCTCTATGCGCCAGGCTGCAATGTGGATCTCGTAATAGCCACTTCTTGTCTTCCTCTCAGTCCTGATAAGGACCGATTTGTCACGATAATTTTGGTTGGGCTTTGGAAGCTACGACTGGTAGTGCGTCGGAGCAGGCCTAAGTGACTCGGGTATATTGAATTAGGAAGTGTGCATTTTTGCCATGAGGATGGATTATCCCCTGCTGACTTCATTTTGAATTTATTCTCTAATGCGTCAGTGGTCTGTCCGGCAACCAAGCGGCCAACCGGTAATGCCGTGTGGGTTCAGTGGCTGACGGGGTCGAGCAGCCTGTCTACCCGGGGAACGGTAGCGACTATGGCGGTTAACTGAGACACACTGTGAAAACTCTTGTTATATTAAAGGCAGAGTAGATACAGATCTTTATACCGTGTTGCTGGATCGACTGAAAATATTTTCAAAATTGTTCTGGTGCGCCCTGAAGTTTTTTTTTTACTGTGGTATTTTCGCTGTCACTAGGTGGTGTAGGCTGAGATATAAAAGCGCATTTATATGACAGATATAAGTGTGCTGACAGTTGAAGTTCGCCTCGACGAAGGCGAACTTACTCGTGCAGTATTAATTATAGAAGCAAGTTGTCATTCGATCTTTATTTTCTGACAGAAGTCACACATTTTCCCCGAAGCAAGGCTTTGCATAGCGACCACACCCCGGTGACAGTCTTGACCAAATGTAGCTACACAAGTTATATTTACCTCATTATTAACTAAACTACAACTAATGAAAACAGTATATTTGGAAGGAAAATATATAGAATGTATATTGGAAGTCCAAAGGCCTACCGTAAATGTCAGCGGGATTTAACTTACGCAGAAATTAAAAAAATTTTTGAACCGAAAGACGGATCTTCTCTAACGTTCCCATTTGAAGAAGACATGGCTTGTTGACAAAGGAGTGCAAAATGACTGTTTTCATGGATTGTGTTTTAGGTGATAAGGAGGTAAGGATGGGCTGTGTCACTCCACTGGGTGTAATATGCGCAAACTACCACCATATTTGTTTTAGTAGGACTTAGTTGGTCTAGTAATGCGAGCTGCAGGGAGTCTCCCTTTGAGTCTGCGCCGTGACATATTTGCATCTCGTAGAATATTTGCCTGTGTGTTGTCAGGTCAGTCACTTGCGAATCCATCGCAGAGAGACTGGCGAACCAGTGCCTGGAGCACCAACCTACACCCACCGCACCCGCCTACACTGCCCACACTGCCCTCGCACCTTCACGCATCGCATGGGTCTATTCGGCCACATGCGCATCCACGACGACCTGCGGTAGACAACCGCCGGCTACACCACACCACAACACCATCCCGCACTGCCTCCTCCACACACAAACACTCACCCACCGCAAGCACCCAACTGCCACCTCCCACACAAGTGGGAAGTGTGCATCTTCACTCTGCTTCCATGCGGCTCCGGCTGCACGGGTGACTTAGGTCTGAGACTATCCCGACAAGTCAAGCGTCGTGGATAGGATGGTTGCTGATTGACGCCCCCACTCGGTTCACGTAGATCGTAGCGTTGTGTGTGTGTTGTGTGTAGTGGCGGACTGGTGGGCTGGGGACGGGCTGAAACAGCACCTTCCACGGCACCCTCACGCTAGTGAGAGACACGCCGTTAAACCCCCGTTGTGTGAAATCCTGGTGTGTGTGTGTGTGGGCTTGATGGTCGTAGTGGTCGCTCACTTGCTTGCAGGTGAGACTACACCTAGCGTCCATTTGCTGGCACCCAACTCTCACCTGTGGCTCCACGTAGCTGGGCTCTGCTCAGCGGCCACACCCCGGGCAACCGCCTCGACCGGCGGGCTAAACCAGGTGAGGGCGCTGTGCTCTTGTGCCGCGTGCACAGTGTACTGCGGGCTCCGCTGGACGTTTGGTCGGATGAAACGTTGCGCCGGCGTCGTCGAGACGAGGCTCTGCCTGGTACGCCGTTGGACAGCTGCTGCCGGGATGGGTCCCCGCATCGCCTTCGCTGAGACCCGCATACCTACGCCGACGGAGACCGCAGACCTCGGCATATGCGGTCGTTCCCCACTACAAACATAAAGTCGCGGTCCCATAGTGGGATTCGGTCGCGCCAACCAGGCACATGGGCAGCCCGATTCAGGGACAGCACTGCCTGCCCCCATTACGGGGGAGGGCCTAGAAAAGGTGGCCTAAACATTGCTGGGCACCACGCCGTCTGCAGGCCAGCCAAGGCCGCAGATGCCATCAAAACGGTCGAAACAATCAAAATCTAAACAACAACAATACCAATAACAACAACAACAACAACAACAACAACAACAACCATTCTCATTCTCCTCATCCAAACCCTTCTGCCTCTTCCTCCGTCTTTTCTTCTGCCTATTCTTCTCCTTCGTCATCTTCTTCTCCACCTCCTTCCCGTCGCCCGACTCGTTTTCCCCAGACTGACAGGGTGAGCGCGCTCACTCTGGCAGCCTCGTATATTCGTTCCCTTTTAGACAATCCGAGGAGCAACCGACCGGAACGGAGGACGGCGCTAGTGGCACGAGAACTGGTGCGCTACAAGGTGGACATCGCCGCACTCAGCGAGACCCGATTCTCCGAGCAAGGCCAACTGGAGGAGGTGGGTGCTGGCTACACCTTCTTCTGAAGTGGTCGACCCAGGGCAGAGCGACGAGACGCGGGCGTCGCCTTCGCCATCCGGACCGACATCGTGGGACGACTGCCCTGTTTGCCGCAAGGAATCAACGACCGTCTGATGAGTCTCCGTCTGCCTCTCCGGCGAGGAGGCAAGTTCGCCACCATCATCAGCGCCTACGCTCCGCCGATGAGCAGCCCCGACGTCGCCGCAAGAGACAAATTCTACGAGGACCTGCATGCACTCTTGGCGACTGTGTCGAAGGCGGACAAGTTGATTGTCCTTGGCGACTTCAACGCTCGCGTCGGCACAGACCATACTGCCTGGAGAGGAGTGCTGGGTCCCCACGGTCTCCGCGGCTCCAACGTCAACGGCCTGCTTCTCCTCCGCACCTGCGCAGAACACCGCCTCACCCTGACGAATACCTTCTTCTGTCTGCCGGAGCGAGAGAAGGCCACCTGGAGGCATCCTCGGTCGCGTCAGTGGCACCTACTGGACTATGTCCTCGTTCGCAGGCGAGATCAGCGGGACGTGCTGGTGACGAAGGCGATCGCGGGTGCTGACGGGTGGACCGACCATCGCCTTGTCATCTCGAAGATGCGTATTCGCCTACAGCCTCGCAGGAGACCACAAGGTAAGCGACCCCCATGTAGGCTGAATGTTGCCTTGTTGTCCTTGCCAGCTCACCATCTTCATTTCAGCAATGGGCTGGCTCAACAGCTAGACAACCTTCTAAATCGCTGCTGCTGTTGCCGCCGACGCCGCTGCTGAGAACGCTTCCGTGGAGAACCGCTGGTTTCAACTGCGAGACACGGTCCAGTCGACGGCGCTCGCCGTCCTCGGTCGCGCTCCCCGCCAACACCAGGACTGGTTCGACGACAACGACGCCGCCATCAGCAATCTGCTTGCGGAGAAGAACCGCCTACACAAAGCCTACGTAGATCACCCCACTGAGGACAACAAAGCTGCATTCTACCGAAGTCGCCGACAGCTTCAGCAACGACTGCGCGAGATGCAGGACGCCTGGACTGCTCGCAAAGCTGAGGAGATCCAAGGCTACGCGGACCTCAACGAATGGAAGAACTTCTTCTCTGCGATCAAAGCCGTCTACGGTCCGCCGACGAAGGGCACTGCTCCTTTCCTCAGCGCCGACGGCAGTACTCTCCTGACTGAGAAGTCGCAAATCCTACAGCGATGGGCCGAGCATTTCCGAGGCGTCCTCAACCGCCCCTTCGTCATCTCCGACGCCGCCATCGCCCGCTTGCCGCAAGTGGCGACCAACGTGGACCTCGACCTCCCGCCATCTCTCCAGGAGACCATCAGGGCCGTGCAGCAACTCTCCAGCGGGAAAGCACCCGGATCGGACGCAATCCCTGCTGAGGTCTACAAGCACGGAGGTCCCCTACTGATGGATCACCTGACTGCGCTCTTCCAGGAGATGTGGCGTCAAGGTGAAGTCCCGCAAGATTTCAGGGACGCAACCATCGTGCACCTATACAAGCGCAAAGGGTATCGCCAAGTCTGCGACAATCACCACGGCATCTCCCTCCTGAACATCGCCGGGAAGATCTTCGCTCGCATCCTGCTCAACCGCCTCAATAACCATCTGGAACAGGGCCTTCTGCCGGAAAGCCAATGCGGCTTCCGTCGTCATCGTGGGACCACGGATATGATCTTCGCAGCCCGCCAACTTCAGGAGAAGTGCCAGGAGATGCGGACCCATCTGTACTCTACCTTCGTGGACCTGACGAAAGCCTTCGACACGGTGAATCGTGAAGGACTGTGGAAGATCATGCAGAAATTCGGCTGTCCGGAGCGATTCGCTCAGATGGTGCGTCAGCTGCACGACGGTATGATGGCGCAAGTCACGGACAACGGAGCTGTCTCAGAGGCGTTCGCAGTGACCAACGGAGTGAAGCAGGGCTGTGTGCTGGCGCCTACCCTCTTCAGTCTTATGTTCTCTGCCATGCTGATGTACGCCTACCGCTACGAACGCCCTGGAATCCGCATCGCCTACAGAACGGACGGTCATCTCCTGAATCACCGGCGCATGAACTTCCAATCGCGTGTATCCACAGCCACCATGCACGAACTCCTCTTCGCCGACGACTGCGCCCTGAACACCACCTCGGAAGCGGAGATGCAACGGAGCATGGACCTATTCTCCGCCGCCTGCAAGAACTTTGGGCTGGTTATCAACACGCAGAATACATTGTTGATTCTCCAACCGCCACCCAACTCAGCCACAGCCCCCAACGCGCCGCCGCAAATCAACGTGAATGGGACTGAACTGCAAGTGGTAGAGAACTTCCCGTACCTGGGCAGCACGCTCTCCCGCAACACCAAGATCGACGACGAAGTCGCCAACAGGATCTCGAGAGCCAGTCAAGTCTTCGGTCGCCTCCGAAACACAGTTTGTAATCGCCATGGTCTCCAACTGAGCACAAAGCTGAAGATGTACAAGGCCGTCATCCTGCCGACGTTAAAGTACGGAGCAGAGACCTGGACGGTGTACACGAGGCAGGCACGTCGACTAAACCACTTCCACCTCAGCTGTCTTCGCCGCATCCTGAGGCTGAACTGGCAGGATCGAATCCCCGACACGGAAGTACTGGAACGAACGGGAATCCTCAGCATCTACGCCATACTGAGGCAAATGCAGCTGGGTAAGTTGATAGTTGGTAGCCGTGCCCCGAGACTCCCGAATGGTACCTACTGGCTCGATTTAAGTAGCTGTGATTGCGTTCTCATTATGCTTCTAAATTCACGTGCACGCTGTATTGCCTGTATCAGATTCATTTTAGAGGTGCTATCCTGTGCAGATTTTCACCGGTAACGATCAAAATGAGGCTTAACCTATGTCAGCTTTCATTAGAATTTGTATTTGGCTGCCGTGCCCACAGAATCCACAATTGTACCTACTGGCCTGATTTCAGTAGCTATGATTACGTTATCATTATGCTTCTAAATTTACGCTGTATTACCTGTACCAGATTCATTGTGGAGGTACCATCCTGGGCGGATTGGCACCGGTGAAGATGACAATGAGGCTTTCCCTACATCAACTTTCATAAGAAGAGGTAGCTTTCGACTGCCTCATTCATTTTAGAGGTACTATCTTGGGTGGATTGGCACCGGTAACGATGACGATGGGGCTTACCCTTTATCTAGTTTTATTAGCAGAGGTAGCTTTCGACTGCCTCATTATTTGCGGATTTTCTCTTCCGCCCAAACCAATTTTTCGCATAAAAGTCTTACCCGGCTTAAGTTGTGGCGTCCCGCGTGCCGCTGCTTGACTCTCGTGTTCTTCTCTCCATTATGCTGGATGGAGTTCTATCGAACACACTGCGGAATGACCTTCGGACCAGTTGCCTTCTTCCCATTGGCTGTTCGCCATCACTTGCTATTCCTTCCAATCTGAGGCTAGGATGCATTTATTCCGCACACCGTTCAACGTCTCCTTGCTCATTTCCACACTTTCCTTGTATGTTTCACCTAATCTAAATTAGGCTTCCACTTTACCTGGAGCGTCAATTACTAGCATATACTACAATCGCCATTTACCCGTCCACTCAACTGTCCCACCCGCATGGCCCCTATTACCACCGGTCCCGATTAACAGGCAGCTGGGAGTTTGCGGTGTCAGGAGGGCTACCAAGTATCATCTAACCTGCAGCAGCTGCGCTGGAGCGGCCACCTGGTGCGCATGGACGACGAGCAACTACCCAAACGACTCTTCTACGGAGACGTCGCGACGGGTTCTCGTCGTCAAGGAGGCCAAATTCGCCGTTACAAGGATACCTTGAAGTCCTCCCTGAAGCACCTGTAAATCAACCCGACCAACTGGGAAGAGCTCGCCCGCGATCGTCCGACATGGAGGTGAACAGTGAAGACGGGCGCTGCTATCTACGAAGCCAACCGCATCGCCGCCGCCAATGTGAAAAGCGAAGCCCGCAAATCACAATCTCGCCCAGTACGCAACGCCGCCACACAAACGCTCCCAACGTGTCCTCGATGTCAACGGACATTCGGGTCTCGAATCGGTCTTGTTGGACATCTTCGGATCAACTGTGCCTCTCGAACTGCACCAACCATCGCCCCCGCCCGCTTCTTCCTCTTCCTCCTCCTCTCCGCCGACGACAAACTCTGACAATTCTTCATCTGAACCACCACTTCCATCGTCATCTTTTTCCTCCTCCTCCTCCTCCT
>CACRXP010000856.1:157358-169891 GCA_902702965.1 Spirometra erinaceieuropaei | reverse complement strand
AACAACTGACACCACCACCACCACCTCCTCCGACTCCTGCGATGAGGAACAGGACTACGCCTGCCCTCACTGCGACCGCACCTTCACCGCACACATCGGCCTGGGAGGTCACGTGCGAATCCATCGCACAGAGACTGGCGAACTAGTGCCTGGAGCACCAACCTATACTCACCATGCTCGACTCAACTGCCTACACTGCCCTCACGCCTTCAGGCATCGCATGGGCCTATTCGGCCACATACAGGGCTCCATAATCGCTTCAACCCCTCTTCAGGCTCATGTTCTCTGCCATGCTGACGGACGTATACAGCGATGATCTCTCTGGGGTATGCATCGCCTACGGAACCGAAAGGTATATTCTCAACAGCATGCGCATGCAAGCACCCATCCCAGCTATCTGCAACGTCGATGTATGATCTGCTCTTCGCCGATGACTGCGCTAACAACAACCCGACCGAGGTGGATTTTCAACGCAGCATGGACCTCCTCGCCGCCTGGTGCGCCAACTTCGGCCTGACTATCAACAAGGAATAACGGCGGTCATGCACCAACCGTCACCCAACACGCAATACTGCACTCCTCCTCGAACCACTATTTACGGCCACCAATTCAGAACCGTTGACATCTTTCCTTACCTCGGAAGCACACTTTCGAACAGCACCGGGATAGAAAATGAAGTTATCCACCGGATCTCCAAAGCCGGCCAACCCTTTGGCCGACTTCAGAACTCCGTGTGCAATCCGCAGGGCCCCCAACTGAATACAAGACTAAAGTTGTACAAGGACGTCGTCCTTGCGACTCTCCCTTCTCTTCTCCAGGCCGGGCTGTTCTGGGTGAGTTACTTTTGGGTCCAAGGGTTGATATGCAGTCGCTTCAGAGAAATCTTCAAAGTACCCTTGCACCTCGGTCGGCGAGCACCCGTCGCGACATCTTTGATTGGCGAGCGCCGTCCATTCTCACTAGATGGCCGCTCCGTCGCATTTGCAGTTGCCCCAACATGTTCTGAATGTTGTAGATTCCGGTCCGTTTAAGGACGTCTGTGTCGGGATCCCGTCTTGTCATCACAGCGACCAGCTCCGCCAACACCACGACGTTCCACACTCCCCGCGACGATGGGGCGACGTCTGACGCCCCATCACCTGTTACCATCACCACCAGCACTCCCAACTCCAGCGATGTGGACTCCGTTCAGCCACGTCCTCATTGCGATCGCGTATGCACTGCACACATTGACCTGGTCGGTCACTTGCAAATCCGTCGCTCGGAGGCTGGCGAACCAGTGCCTGGAGCACCCACATACCCTCGCCGCATCTGCCTCAATTGTCCACACTACAGTCGCGCATTCAGTCAAATCATGGACCTATCCGATCATATGCGTATCCACGAAAAACTGCGGTAGATTATCGCCGGCTACACCACACCATCTTACTTCCCCCCACCGGCATCAACACCTTCCAACAGCGTTACCACAGTGTTCTGGTTTGGGAGGTAGAGGTAGTGCGGTAGATGCTGCGCAAGTGCACACTCATTATAAACTAATTTACGTGCAATTCACCGTGGTGTGGGGCACACGGTGGACCTCGTCGGATGCGACTGTCGAACTGTCAGACGGAAGAGGAGTATTAGCAGTGGTGATGGTAGTAGTAGCAGTAGGAAGAGTAGTAAATTAGTAGTAGTAGTAGTAGTACTAGTGGAAGCGACAGTTGCGGAATTAGCCTTAACAGTATTATTATTATTATTATTATTATTATTAGTAGTAGTAGTAGTAGTAGTAGTAGAAACAGTAAAAGTAGTAGCAGTATATGCGACGGAAATATTTGAATTTTTAATAGTTGCTTATGAGTTATCGCTATAGTCGCTCAATTAATAGAATGTTGAGGTCTCTTTTACCATTTGGGCCACTCGATATGGCCGTCCTGATGTGCATTGGGGCCCAGCAGTCGTCCAATAACCATAAATACAATCGAGGTCAAGGGAGACGGTAATGGCTACTGCTGGTTTATTAACCGCCGTCAGCCAACATTACCCAGCACCAGGAGTGCAGAACCCAAAACTCCAACACACGTTATTCGATCATCGAACGTGATCAAGTCCAACAAACCGTCCACTGAGCCACGGACAGGTGGCCTGTCAGTTGCAATCGGGAATATAAGCTTGTGTTAGAAGCACGTCCACCGAACAGATTAAGGTTTTACTTTTCCATTTGCAATTTCGGACTCACGTTAGACCTTGTCGTTGTTGTGGTTCCTGTAGTTATTTTTTGTTATTATTATCATTATTCAGAGGTATTTTAGCAGATGTCAAATAAATCACTTTGAACCATGTGTGAAATACTCGGTACCTCGGCGTGATTCGAATAAAACGGCAGCAAGGTGAAGATCTAGACCAGCCAACGCTCTAAATACCTGTTATTGTTGTTGTCGCTGTGTCCCTACTATTACCCGGCCACAATGTCCACACAGGCATTACGCCCTCTCAAACGAATGCCTTAAAGAAAGAGATGCTGTGGTTAGACCTGACAGAATTTTCCCCACAGGTCAGCTTTTTACGTCGTCAGAAAGAACCCCTGAACTGTCCATTAATAGGACATGCCATGACCTCTTCGAGACGCTATGAAGGTCATCTACCGCCATGACAACTGTCTAGACTACCGTCAGTTGCGTTGCCCTCCACTCCCCGACCCAACACCGAAGGACACAGACTAAAGATCTTGAAAGAAGACATTGACAAGAAATATAGGCGAAGAATGTTTATTGGGGAACAATTAAAGAAGAAATCAAAATCGACGTGCGCTTAATAAAGTGGCAATTTCCAGATTAAAATCATAAATCACTATGTACACATTTCGGATGTAGAGAATCACAAAAAGGAAATCATATATGATAGGCAGATGTGCAAAGGAATGGATGGTAGAGTTCAATCAACCTGAACAATAAATAAATCGAACTATGTACATGAGCCCAACAAAACAGTGCAGCCACTAGGGGAGATAATGGGGCTGGAGAGGGTGGGGGAAATGAAACGGGTGAGGGGACGATGAGAGGTGGGAGATGCGGAGTAATTAGTCTCCGTGAGTCCGATTTGAGCAGCAGAAGACTCTCCGGAGTGCCCTCAGCACTCTGCCTCCAAACCGGATTCTGGGCTACAAGGAAAGTGAGAGAGAGAGAGAGTCAGGCGAGCAGAGCGTATCAAACTAACGCGCACAAGTGACTTTTGGGATATGACATACCCTCCGATCCCCCTGTGGGTTACTTCGGGACAGCTTTTCAAACCCGTTCGGCAGGCCTACAACTGAAGGTGGATAGGAACATTAGGTGGATCGAAGGGTTATCAGTGCAGAAATAAGCTGACCAACCAACAGAGATTTGGTCAGAAATAGACATTTCTTCAATGTGATCTTACCTTCTCCCTGATCACTGCAATCCCCAGCTGCCGTCACCACATCTGCACATTGAGATGCCTGGGAAACCCCATTCTCGCTAAGATATCTGTGATAATCACCTGAGGCGTCACACTCGGAGGCGTCGACTTGCGAATGGCCAAGCGAATCCTCCACAGAAGGAGTAGCCTGGACCGCGGCATCCCTTTTGGGCCTGGATGACCAAGGCAAGTCATAAATGGATGAACTTATGTCTTGCGACGTATCATCCGATCGCCTGGTGTGCTGGTGCCGCCAATGAAACACCATCAGTACTCCCAAAGAACGTAAGGGTGGATGAAGATGCAGCGAGCAGGTCTGCTGATGTGCCATTGTTGGCCGTCGTTGTGGCACCCGCATGCGGGGCATGTCCAGATGTGGGCTTGGAATATGGCGAAGGTGGTGCGTACAACGAATGGGAGATGACGACCGGGAGTACCTGCTCCCTCCCTCCTCCTCCTCCTCCTCCTCCTCCTCCTCCTCCTCGTCCTTCTCGTCGTCTCCATCGTCACCATCGCTAACGGCAGTGGCATTAGTGGTGACATTAAGGGTTCTTCTGCTGCTGCTGCTGCTGATGCCGCTGATGCTGCTGAAGCTGAGGCTACTTGTGTTTGAAATGACGCTGGCGGTAGCGATTCTGTCCTCTCGGCTAATCTCTTCGCGTTTGCTGCTGCTGCTGTTACTACCACTGCTGCTGATGCCGCTGATGCTGCTGAAACTGAGGCTACTTGTGTTTGAAATGACACTGGCAGTAGCAATTCTATCGTCTCGGCTCGTCTCTTCGCGTTTGCTGCTGCTGCTGCTGCTACTGCTGCTCTCAGTGGCGGAGGTGACGATCGTGATGGCTGAGCTGTAAGATCTCGGCAAAGAGGAGACATCTTGGTCAGAGGAGACGGAAACAGCAAGGGAACCGGAACTGTCCACTGCGCTTGAAATGTTCTCGGAGAGGGATTGAGTCGGGGTGGTAATGGGGGTGGGGGTGGCTAAAAGACGGAAAGTACATTAAGATAAGGAGTATGAGCTATTTTTATCCTCCCGACGCCTGAAATGAATCCTGCCTATCTCCGTTGGATCCAAAACTCACTTCTGAAATGTGGCGCATCTACGCTACCATGCGGACACTTCGTGTTAGCATATGCGCATCTTGAATAGAGCGAGAATCTATCACAACTATTGTCAGGAAACAACGCAGTCACTTCTCTAAATCTACTTCCTGCGATGTCTGCAACTAGAATTAATCCTTCTGGTCCCGCAGAAAACACCTAATGCCAACGGATAGTTCAATTATTTCTCTTCTCTCTCAAACACACTAGCACACAGAGAACGGTTTTCCTATTATCAACTACATCTTTGAAACATTGCATGGTCTTAAACTGCGTTGCGTTGGTAGCACATAGCTTCACAAAATGACTACTAAATAGATCTTTGCCGCAAAATTTCGGAAACATCTACATCAGCATCCTTGGAAGTCGATGGCTGCTGGCTAACCCCTCAGTTGCACAGGACGGCCTAATTAAAATTTAACTGACAACCCTGCCACCAGTTAGAAAGGTCTTCTGTGTATTTGCCACTAAGTTTGTAAGCAAGGAAGTAAAACGGCCCTATAGGATGTCAGGTCCTAACTGGGCTCCATTCGCCCAAAGAACACATAATACATCAGTATTAAGGAGGTGAAGTGAATGAATGTGGCACTTGCCTGCACTGTCTTGTGGGCGTAGACTCTCCTCGGCTGCATCTCGTAGATGTGGAGGTCCTAGGTAGTCGGCCAAAAGGCGAAACGCGAATACCGTGAGGAAGTCAGGCGAGCTCGACATTGTCGACGGCGTTAATGACAGAGGCTTTGCTTTCGAATCTGGGCAGCATCGATTAAATGCATAATGTCTCCTGAAAATCGATTCCGCCGTCGGTGAGGCGCCGACCTCGGTTAAAGTGCTAATACTGACGTTGGCCCAGAATCCGCAAAAGTCTCATTTGCCTCAAGTACCGATGAGAGCATTACAATTTACAGATGTTGCGCGATACTGTTAGGAGGATGATCCCTAATATTTGAGGGGAAGTTGATACCATACTAATAGCACATGTTCAGTTCAGTTTACTTGAGGGAATTATAGGCGTTGAACCTTTCCACTCCCTATTTTTTACGAGTCAGCGAACCATATCAAATATTTGAAAATGGAAACATCAAACAGCTACAGAGTTTCTTCAGATCGACAAAGTTTTCGAAACCAGACAGATGAACGTATTGTTCCAAGAGTTAAAAACATTAGCGTTACTAAATGTGCTGTACAGTAGTCTGTCTATGGATGGTTGGTGCTATCCGAGTCTCTGAGGGAGACGAATTAAACGCCAAAACACATTCAACAGACACGGGACAATAATAAAAAACAAACGTTACTGAAATACAGGCGTTAATATAAGAACATAAATAAACTGTTTGAACGAAATGCTAGACGATATCGGCCTCATTAGCCTCAAGTACCGATGAGAGCATTACAATTTACAGATGTTGCGAGATACTGTTTGGAGTCCAATTCAAAATATGGCAGGTTTTACTTCCCCACCTCAGAAATAACGGTACTCAGTACACAATTATTAAGTATGCCTGTCTAGTAAGACGTCATATGCTAACTCGGTAAGACGCCACCTCAAAATGCGCACGCCTAGTCTACGAATTTGTTAAATTACCATTGTCAGTAGTCTGTGAACCATGTAAGTGAGTGAGACAAGTGAGTGTTGATGGAAATGAGGAGTATATGTACACAATTTTCAATGGGGACGGATGTTAGAGGAATTCGGTAGGAGACAGAGGAGAGACTATCCAGTAGGTATTGTGAGGGGGAAATCGTACTTTACCGGCTTCTCGCTTTATGAAGGAGAAAGGCACCCTAATATGTTTCGAAAGTCGTAATTACCGATCTACATCTATAGTCAGGCAGATACTGTCGGGAAGATATCCACTGCTGCCATGACTGATGGAAGATAGATTGAATTTCATGAAATTGTTACAAAGGACGATGTCCAGTGGTAATCAATGGCTTTTGACAGTCTTGGTGCCAAAAACGGCCACAATGAAGATATTTAAACACTTTGATCCATTCGTAATTTTGAATGTTGGGCAGATAGATGCCTCGAATGATATTTTATCAAGTGTTCGTCTGTACTGATTTGCTTACTGGCAAGCGAATAAAGCATATGTTCTGGACCCTGCTTAGCAGTAGACTACCTGTCATTTTGAGGATGCTGCAAGCACTAAATGCGATGACAGTTCAACAGCGCTAGCAGGAGCAAGTGGGTAGTATGGGTACTGTTTACAATGCCAAATTAGTAGAGTTGTCTGTGCAACCTCTGTGTGTGAACTCCTTCCTGCATTTCAAACATTCGGAGACATTGACAAGCACAAACGCGTAGTGCTGCAGACTATGCGATTTCGAGGCATTTGCAGGTTCCGTTTCCCAAGACATGTTAGGCTCCTATAACTGTACTAGATGAGGAGAATCAAGTCAAACTGAGAATGTTGCAAACATCAAGTGGAATGACACAAATGCACAGGCGACGACTGTACGACGAATGCAAGCATGCCTGAATGCAGAGGGCGTTAATCAGGGTGCTCAGTGTATCACCTATATCACCTACATGCGGCCGCGACTTCCCAAAGTGACCTAGATGCCTTATCTCTGGAACTTCATAGACCGGTAAAGGCTTGAACACTGATTTTGGATGACGCTCCAAAGCTTAACGTCATCAGCGAACATGGTGACATCAAAATTCACTTCATCGACGCCGTCTTTGACGTATATAATGAACAGCGTAGGTTCAAGGACGGTATCTTGCAGAACACATTTTTCAACCGCTACCTCTGCTGACTGCCTGTCACCGACATGGACAATTTGAGAGCGACCGATCAAGAATCTTTGGATCCACCTCAAGAGATTACCCCCAATGTATATTCGGCTTAATTTGTACAGGAGACGCTGATGTGATACACCACCGAAGTCGACCTAGTATGCGTGCTCTGCATTACTGCCATCAACTTCTGGATCCAGCGTCCTAAACAATAACGTAGGTACGCCGCGTCCCGAGGATTAGTCTCTTAACTAGGTGACTGTGTGCCTTGTATGCATTTATCCACACAGAGCTCCTGTCCTCCATAATTTCCGCTTTTTATTGAATTCTTTTCTTAGCTTGCGTTAGCCAGGAAGGTCTGTTGCTCAATTTCCTCCGGCAAATAGGAGAGTGGTCTCTGGGAATAACGTGCAATAACTCACTAAAGCAGTTCCAATCCTTGATCATGCCACCGGAACGAACTGATTCCCAGTTTATGGTGTTAAGTTAAGCTTCCATTTGGGCAAAGCCGCCGCGCCAAATGTTCCTTCTAATTCTCGTGTCCTGTTCGGGCAGAGAAGGATGGAGTGCTGTCACAACAGTACTACGTGGTCGCTTCGACCTAAGGGAGGTAGACACTGCAACTCATCGATGCTGTCTAGCGACTTCGTAAGGACCAGATCCAGACAGTTTGTCCGTTGCCCTTCGCGCACCCTCGTCGGAAATTAGACGTGTTGAGTGAGAAATAACCTGAGCTTTATGTCCAAAAAACGTCGTTGGAAAGTATGGTCTGGACCAGATGCATAGGCTGAACACCGGTCAACATGAGGTGCATTGAAGTCTCCCGTGATTAAGATCTCGGACCGAATAGAGAACCTCTCCAGGTCCTCAATCAGATGGACGTAGTTCGTGGGGTGATTTCTCGGCGGTCGGTGGACTGTCAGGACGTCGAGGCTTGGTGAACCCGGGGCTTTTATAGATAGCCAAATTGCCTCGGAAGTACACGCAAAGTTATCTGTTTTATCTGAGACTATAAGCCCATGTTTTACATACGTGAGTACGCCTCCTCCCTGACGTTCTCTCCTGTCTCTTCTAAACTGCCGGTATCCTGGTATAGTTAAATCACGATTGTCCACCTGTGAATTCAATCACGTTTCTGCAAGCTAGATTACATCCGGGGATGTATCTTTAAGTCGTCTAGGACTTCCGATAACATGCTGTACTCGACGTAAGCCATAATGGTAATTGCTTTTGGTACACAAGTTGTTATGCCCCAACCGACGTCAATGGTTAGACCTAATGAACCCACGGTAACTGTCAATGGCAATGAACCCACTTAGGTAGACCAATACTCCTTCCTAGGAAACAGAGTCTCTCTGACCACTAAGCTGAACGAGTATGCCTCTGTCCGGACATCTAGACCTGGCCAGACAATTGCCAATCCACAGATCGAACTAGAAACTCGGGGAAATGTGACACAACGTCAAGTCATTCTGACCAATTGCAAACGCCTGATGTCCTTGTCGCGTAAACATCTGTCGTGAAGTTTTCGTCCTCAATACGTCCGGGGAATGACATCTACCACCAACAACTTGGTTCTATTTACTAGGGGCACACTTTCCTGATAGGAGTGAAATGTACCACAATTATAAAATCGCAAGCAAACATGGAACATCAGTTAAGGACAACTATAGACAACTAACTTGTGGTCACATTACGCAGACAATTCGATTAATTAGGTCTGTCGCGTAGCCACCAATCAATTGGGATCTTCCAAGAAAAAGACCGACGACAATGCAGCCTGTATGTAAGAATGCACTGTGGAGTGAAGACGGACGAGCTAATATGTGAAAGGGTCCAAATGCACTTTGGGAGGCCAGCACATTCTGCCGTCATCCGGTGATAGCTCAGCTGGTAGAGCGGAGGACTGTAGTTGGGTAGCAGTAATCCTTAGGTCGGTGGTTCAAATCCGCCTCACCGGAGCTAGTTTTTGTTGAACTTTGTACCAGACCAGTTAGCTGGTAGACTGCTTAGATTTTCCTGTTTTCATGACCGTATGTGTACTGAGTGAGCATAAGGAAGGATTAGACTGTTTGACTCCACTAATGGACGTAATACTGGTCTCGGATTTAGAACCCTTAGAGTGCAAGGAGCTTGTGGGGCAAATGGAGTTTAGGAAAATGGGGAACAGTTTTGTTGCAATGATGAGATTTCAAATATCAAATGGCATTAGGAAGCCCTCTAAAAAGGGCTTAGCATTCCAATCCAATTCCTCCTATTGACATCAATCACGTTCCTCCAGTTACTTACCAGCCAACTAGTCTGGCATAAAGTTCAACCAAATCTAGCTCCAAAGATTCGGATTTAAACCACCGACGTCGGTAATATCATTCTGCCTATATCATGCGCCGCTGTGCACCTGCTGGTAGGACTCGAGAGAGAGTCCATAAGGCACAACGGAACGAGGGAGTTCCGTAAGAACGATCGGTTAGCGCCCCCTACCATTGTAGGAATAACTGTTGTACAACAACAGTTCTCCGATCTACCGCCGGTAGAGTGTAATCACAAGACAAACTGCATTTTGGACCGCCTAACAAGCTAATTTAGTAGCTAGTACTCTGCGCAAATCTACTTCTTTTTATACTCGTCTACATCCCCCCCCCCCCCACACACACACACGTTGGATGCGGTTGTGCGGCGGGGTTGCGTACTGAGAAAAGTTTGAATTTGCGGGCTTTGCATTTCGCTTTGGCGGCAGCGATGTGGTTGGCTTCGTAGATCGCAGCGCCTGCCTTCACTGCCCTCCTCCAGGTCGGACAATCGTGTGCGATCTGCTCCCATTTGGTCGGGATGATTTGCAGACGCTTCAGGTTATCCATGTAACGGCGAATTTGGCCTCCTTGACTGCGAGAACCCGTCGCGACGTCTCCGTAGAAGAGTCGTTTGGGTAGTCGCTTGTCGTCCATGCGCACCAGGTGGTCGCTCCATCGCAGCTGCATTTGTCTCAGTATGGCAGAGATGCTGAGAATCCCGTTCGTTCCAGCACATCGGCGTCGGGGATTCGATCCTGCCAGTTCAGCCTCAGGATGCGGCGGAGACAACTGAGGTGGAATTAGTTCAAACGGCGTGTCTGCCTCGTGTACACCGTCCAAGTCTCCGCTCCATACAGAAGGTTCGCAGGATGACTGCCTTGTACATCTTCAGCTTTGTGCTTAGTTGAAGACCATGGCGATTACAAACTGTGCTTTGGAGGCGACCGAAGGCTTGACTGGCTTTCGAGATCCTGTTGGCGACTTCGTCGTCGATCTTGGTGTTGCGGGAAAGAGTACTGCCCAGGTACGCGAAGTTATCCACCACTTGCAGTTGGGTTCCGTTCACGCTGATTTGCGGCGGCGCGTTGGGGGCTGTGGCTGAGTTGGGTGGCGTTTGGTGCATCATCACCGTCTTCTGCGTGTTAATGACCACACCGAATTTCTCGTAGGCGGTGAAGAATATGTCCATGCTTCGTTGCATCTCCGGTTTGGAGGTGGTGTTCAGGGCTCAGTCGTCGGCGAAGAGAAGTTCGTGGACGGTGGTTGTAGATACGCGCGATTGGAAGTTCATGCGCCGTTGATTCAGCAGATGACCGTCCGTTCTGTAGGCGATGCGGATTCCAGGGCGTTCGTAGCGGTAGGCGTGCATCAGCATGGCAGAGAACATAAGACTGAAGAGGGTTGGTACCAGCACGTATCCCTGCTTAACTCCGTTGGTCACTGGGAATGCCTCTGAGACAGCTCCGTTGTCCGTGACTCGCGCCATCATACCGTCGTGCTGCTGACGCACCATCTGAGTGAATCGCTCCGGGCAGCCGAATTTCTGCATGATCTTCCACAGTCCTTCACGATTCACCGTGTCGAAGGATTTCGTCAGGTCCACGAGGGTAGCGTACAGATGGGTCCGCATCTCCTGACACTTCTCCTGAAGTTGACGGGTGGCTAAGATCATATCCGTGGTCCCACGATGACGACGGAAGCCGCATTGACTTTTCGACAGAAGTCTCTGTTCGAGATGGTTATTGAGGCGGTTGAGCAGGATTCGAGCGAAGATATTCCCGGCGATGTTTAGCAAGGAGATGCCACGGTAATTGTCGCAGACTTGGCGATTCCCTTTGCGCTTGTAGAGATGCACGATGGTTGCGTCTTTGAAATCTAGCGGGACTTCACCTTGACGCCACATCTCTTGGAAGAGCGCAGTCGGGTGATCCATCAGTAGGGGACCTCCGTGCTTGTAGACCTCAGCAGGGATTGCGTCCGATGCGGGTGCTTTCCCGCTGGAGAGCTGCTGTACGGCCCTGATGGTCTCCTGGAGAGATGGCGGGAGGTCGAGGTCCACGTTGGTCTCCACTTGCGGCAAACGCTCGATGGCGGCGTCAGAGATGACGGAAGGGCGGTTGAGGACGCCCCGGAAATGCTCGGTCCATCGCTGTAGGATTTGCGTCTTCTCAGTCAGGAGAGTACTGCCGTCGGCGCTGAGGAGAGGAGCAGTGCCCTTCGTCGGTTTTACCGTAGACAGATTTGATCGCAGAGACCAAATTCTTCCATTCGTTGCGGTCCGCGTAGCCTTGGATCTCCTCAGCTTTGCAAGCAGTCCAGATGTCCTGCATCTCGCGCAGTCGTTGCTGAAGCTGTCGGCGACTGCGGTAGAAGGCAGCTTTGTTGTCCTCAGTAGGGTGATCTACGTAGGCTTTGTGTAGGCGGTTCTTCTCAGCAAGCAGATTTCTGATGTCGGCGTCGTTGTCGTCTAACCAGTCCTAGTGTACGTCGAAAATATATGGCTTGTAGTTTTGAAACCCTGATTCCGAGTGTAAAGGTAGAGCGGGTTAAAATTATTCGGGAATTGATAAACTTTTTTAAATTCTATTTCTATAGAGTTTAAAATGCAGAATGTATTTCCAGAGAGCTTAACCACGAAAACTTCGCACACAAATTCTATGGAACTGCAAATCACGTGGCCACTTCTCCCATGGTCCACAAATTTTGGAAGGGGACTCAGCGGTTTTGCCACCTACGTTTAGCTTAACCCCATTGTACTATTAATAAACATGGTAGTTTGCGCCGTTTCGTGGCAAAAAAATTATGAGTAGGGAAGAAGACCGATAAATCCCCCGAACTGTTCCCTTAACATCCTGGGAGTTCAATCAAGTGGGCTGCGGCTTGCTGAATTCGGAAATTAGATAATCCTTCTGGCAGTGTTTAAAGTTACTGTGATGTATTTTTCCGAAATTTGTGACGTCATCGTAGCCTAGTTTTCGTTT
>CACRXP010000856.1:134188-148267 GCA_902702965.1 Spirometra erinaceieuropaei | reverse complement strand
CTCTTCGCGTTTGCTGCTGCTGCTGTTACTACCACTGCTGCTGATGCCGCTGATGCTGCTGAAACTGAGGCTACTTGTGTTTGAAATGACACTGGCGGTAGCAATTCTATCGTCTCGGCTCGTCTCTTCGCGTTTGCTGCTGCTGCTGCTGCTACTGCTGCTCTCAGTGGCGGAGGTGACGATCGTGATGGCTGAGCTGTAAGATCTCGGCAAAGAGGAGACATGTTGGTCAGAGGAGACGGAAACAGCAAGGGAACCGGAACTGTCCACTGCGCTTGAAATGTTCTCGGAGAGGGATTGAGTCGGGGTGGTAATGGGGGTGGGGGTGGCTAAAAGACGGAAAGTACATTAAGATAAGGAGAATGAACTATTCTTATCCGCCCGACGCCTGAACTGAATCCTGTCTATCACCATCGGATCCAAAACTCACCTCTGCAATGTGGCGCATCTACGTTACCATGCAGATACTCTGTGTTACCATATGCGCATTTTGAATAAAGCGAGAACATTTCACAACTATTGTCAGGAAACAACGCAGTCACTTCTCTAAATCTACTTCCTGCGATGTCTGCAACTAGAATTAATCCTTCTGGTCCCGCAGAAAACACCTAATGCCAACCGATAGTTCAATTATTTCTCTTCTCTCTCAAACACACTAGCACACAGAGAACGGTTTTCCTATTATCAACTACATCTTTGAAACATTGCATGGTCTTAAACTGCGTTGCGTTGGTAGCACATAGCTTCACAAAATGACTACTAAATAGATCTTTGCCACCAATTTTCGGAAACATCTACATCAGCATCCTTGGAAGTCGATGGCTGCTGGCTACCCCCTCAGTTGCACAGGACGGCCTAATTAAAATTTAACTGACAACCCTGCCACCAGTTAGAAAGGTCTTCTGTGTATTTGCCACTAAGTTTGTAAGCAAGGAAGTAAAACGGCCCTATAGGATGTCAGGTCCTAACTGGGCTCCATTCGCCCAAAGAACACATAAAACACCAGTAATAAGGAGGTGAAGTGAATGAATGTGGCACTTGCCTGCACTGTCTTGTGGGCGTGGACTCTCCTCGGCTGCATCTCGCAGATGTGGAGGTCCTAGGTAGTCGGCCAAAAAGCGAAACACGAATACCGTGAGGAAGTCAGGCGAGCTCGACATTGTCGACGGCGTTAATGACAGAGGCTTCGCTTTCAAATCTGGGCAGCATCGATTAAATGCATAATGTCTCCTAAAAATCGATTCCGCCGTCGGTGAGGCGCCGACCTCCGTTAAAGTGCAAATACTGACGCTGGCCCAGAATCCGCAAAAGTCTCATTTGCCTCAAGTACCGATGAGAGCATTACAATTTACAGATGTTGCGACATACCGTTAGGAGTATTATCCCTAATGTTTCAGGGGAAATTGATACCATAATAATAGAACATGTTCAGTTCAGTTTACTTGAGGGAAGTATAGGCGTTGAACCTTTCCACTCCCTATTTTTTACGAGTCAGCGAACCATATCAAATATTTTAAAATGGAAACATCAAACAGCTACAGAGTTTCTCCAGATTGGCAAAGTTTTCGAAACCAGACAGATGGACGAATTGTTCCAAGAGTTAAAAACATTAGCGTTACTAAATGTGTTGTACAGTAGTCTGTCTATGGATGGTTGGTGCTATCTCAGTTTCTGAGGGAGAAGAATTAAACGCCAAAACACATTCAACAGACATGGGTGGCATTATGACGTTTGGTGGTACACTGGTCCAACTTGTGCTTAAAAGCCTCGACGGAGGCAGACATGACGACAGCTGCAGGCAGAGCATTCCAAGCCTCGATCACTCTGTTTGAAAAGAAGAACTTCGAATGTCCAGCTTGGCGCCAGTCACACGTAATTTAAGTGGATGGCCTCGGAGGTTCGTTGTGGTCGCTAACTCAAAGAAATCAGCAGGTACGTGACAGCAGTCCTGGCCGCGCATTGTACGGAATGTTTGTATAAGGTCGCCTCTTAGCTGTCTGTAACTCAGTGGAAAAAGGCCGAGATTGGCCAGTCGTGTTTCATAGGGTACTGAACCCTGTCCAATTTACGAGTTTGGTTGCTCGCCATTGAACTTTCTCTAGGATGCTGATATTTAGGGGTCCAGGGTTTCCACGCCTGATTAGCGAACTCTAGCTGTGGCCGTACGAAAGTCCGTAAGACTTAAACGAAACAGTCCTCATCGAAGGTAGAGGTTGCAAAGGTCCATATACGGGTGTTTGGCCGATATTCTGCTACTGCATGGCGCCGCTGCGAGGGGTTCGGCGCGTCGCTGGGTCCCCAAGCACTCCCCGTCTGTTTTCTGGTAAATACTCCAATTTAAAAATTGTCGCTTTTTAATTTACTCAGAAATTATCTACGAACTTGGCGTAGATCAGTTTATTCAAGGTCTATAGACACAGACCGAGTGCTGGGGGACCCATTGACGAGCCGAACCCCTCGCAGCTGCGCCACGCAGCAGCAGAATATCGGCGAAACACGCGTGTGGGCTTTTGGCTAGTACTCGTGTTGTTAGTATGGTATTACCTTACCCTAATCTATACCACTAGCTGCCTGTCGGCAGTTAATGAATATTACGTGGTTATCCCCTGTGGCTGATGGGCTTCGATCCATATATTCATACACACATTTCTTAGTCTGTGCCTACAGACCCTGAAAAAACTGATGTACTCCAAGTTTGTAGATTATTTCTGCACAGAAAACTAAAAAACGACAATGATCCTTAGTATGGCAGTTTTCACTCCCCCACCTCAGAAATAATGGTTCTCAGTAGACAGCTACTGAATATTTGCGACTAGTAAGACTCCAGATGCTAACTCGTTAATCCGCAGCCCCAAAATGCGCACTCCTAGTCTACGAATTTGTTAAATTACGATTGTCAGTCATCTGTGAACTTGACATTTAATTGCGGACCATGCGAGTGAATGAGAAAGGTGAGTGTTGATGGGAATGAGGAGTATATGTACACAATTTTGAATGGGAGGCATGTTAGAGGAATTCGGTAGGAGACATAGGAGAGACTATCCAGTAGGAATTGTGAGGGGGAAATCGTACTTTACCGGCTTCTAGCTTTATGAAGGAGAAAGGCACCCTCATATGTTTCGAAAGTCATAATTACCGATCTACATCTATAGTCAGGCAGATACTGTCGGGACGATATCCACTGCTGCCATGACTGATGGAAGATAGATTGAATTTCATGAAATTGTTACAAAGGACGATGTCCAGTGGTAATCAATGGCTTTTAACAGTCTTGGTGCCAAAAACGGCCACAATGAAGATATTTAAACACTTTGATCCATTCGTAATTTTGAATGTTGGGCAGATAGATGCCTCGAATGATATTTTATCAAGTGTTCGTCTGTACTGATTTGCTTACTGGCAAGCGAATAAAGCATATGTTCTGGATCCTGCTTAGTAGTAGACTACCTGTCATTTTGAGGATGCTGCAAGCGCTAAATGCGATGACAGTTCAACAGCGCTAGCAGGAGCAAGTGGGTAGTATGGGTACTGTTTACAATGCCAAATTAGTAGAGTTGTCTGTGCAACCTCTGCGTGTGAACTCCTTCCTGCATTTCATACATTCGGAGACATTGACAAGCACAAACGCGTAGTGCTGCAGACTTTGCGATTTCGAGGCATTTGCAGGTTCCGTTTCCCAAGACATGTTAGGCTCCTATAACTGTACTAGATGAGGAGAATCAAGTCAAACTGAGAATGTTGCAAACATCAAGTGGAATGACACAAATGCACAGGCGACGACTGTACGACGAATGCAAGCATGCCTGAATGCAGAGGGCGTTAATCAGGGTGCTCAGTGTATCACCTATATTACCTACATGCGGCCGCGACTCCCCAAAGTGACCTAGGTGCCTTATCTCTGGAACTTCATAGATCGGTAAAGGCTTGAACACTGATTTTGGATGACGCTCCAAAGCTTAACGTCATCAGCGAACATGGTGACATCAAAATTCACTTCATCGACGCCGTCTTTGACGTATATAATGAACAGCGTAGGTTCAAGGACGGTATCTTGCAGAACACATTTTTCAACCGCTACCTCTGATGACTGCCTGTCACCGACGTGGACAATTTGAGAGCGACCGATCAGGAATCTTTGGATCCACCTCAAGGAATTACCCCCAATGTATATTCGGCTTAATTTGTACAGGAGACGCTGATGTGATACACCACCGAAGTCGACCTAGTATGCGTGCTCTGCATTACTGCCATCAACTTTCTGGATCCAGCGTCCTAAACAATAACGTAGGTACGCCGCGTCCCGAGGATTAGTCTCTTAACTAGGTGACTGTGTGCCTCGTATGCATTTATCCACACAGAGCTCATCTCCTCCATAATTTCCGCTTTTTATTGACTTCTTTTCTTAGCTTGCGTTAGCCAGGAAGGTCTGTTGCTCAATTTCCTCCGGCAAATAGGAGAGTGGTCTCTGGGAAGAACCTGCAATAACTCACTAAAGCAGTTCCAATCCTTGATCATGCCACCGGAACGAACTGATTCCCAGTTTATGGTGTTTAGTTAAGCTTCCATTTGGGCAAAGCCGCCGCGCCAAATGTTCCTTCTAACTCTCGTGTCCTGTTCGGGCAGAGAAGGATGGAGTGCTGTCACAACAGTACTACGTGGTCGCTTCGACCTAGGGGAGGTAGACACTGCAACTCATCGATGCTGTCTAGCGACTTCGTAAGGACCAGATCCAGACAGTTTGTCCGTTGCCCTTCGCGCACCCTCGTCGGAAATTAGACGTGTTGAGTGAGAAATAACCTGAGCTTCATGTCCAACAAACGTCGTTCGAAAGTATGGTCTGGCCCAGATGCATAGGCTGAACTCCGGTCAACATGAGGTGCATTGAAGTCTCCCGTGATTAAGATCTCGGACCGAATAGAGAACCTCTCCAGGTCCTCAAACAGATGGGCGTAGTTCGTGGGATGATTTCTCGGCGGTCGGTAGACTGTCAGGACGTCGAGGCTTGGTGAACCCGGGGCTTTTATAGATAGCCAAATTGCCTCGGAAGTACACGCAAAGTTTTTCTGTTTTATCTGAGACTATAAGCCCATGTTTTACATACGTGAGTACGCCTCCTCCCTGACGTTCTCTCCTGTCTCTTCTAAACTGCCGGTATCCTGGTATAGTTAAATCACGATTGTCCATCTGTGAATTCAACCAAGTTTCTGCAAGCTAGATTACATCCGGGGATGTATCTTTAAGTCGTCTAGGACTTCCGATAACATGCTGTACTCGACGTAAGCCATAATGGTGATTGCTTTTGGTACACAGGTTGTTATGCCCCAACCGACGTCAATGGTTAGACCTAATGAACCCACGGTAACTGTCAATGGCAATGAACCCACTTAGGTAGACCAATACTCCTTCCTAGGAAACAGAGTCTCTCTGACCACTAAGCTGAACGAGTATGCCTCTGTCCGGACATCTAGACCTGGCCAGACAATTGCCAATTTACAGATCGAACTAGAAACTCGGGGAAATGTGACACAACGTCAAGTCATTCTGACCAATTGCAAACGCCTGATGTCCTTGTCGCGTAAACATCTGTCGTGAAGTTTTCGTCCTCAATACGTCCGGGGAATGACATCTACCACTAACAACTTGGTTCTATTTACTAGGGGCACACTTTCCTGACAGGAGTGGAATGTACCACAATTATAAAATCGCAAGCAAACATGGAACATCAGTCAAGGACAACTATAGACAACTAACTTGTGGTCACATTACGCAGACAATTCGATTAACTAGGTCTGTCGCGTAGCCACCAATCAATTGGAATCTTCCAGGAAAAAGACCGACGACAATGCAGCCTGTATGTAAGAATGCACTGTGGAGTGAAGACGGAGGAGGTAATATGTGAAAGGGTCCAAATGCACTTAGGGAGGCCAGCACATTCTGCCGTCATCCGGTGATAGCTCAGCTGGTAGAGCGGAGGACTATAGTTGTGAAGCAGTGATCCTTAGGTCGGTGGTTCAAATCCGCCTCAACGGAGTTAGTTTTGGTTGACTTTTGCATCACGGCAGGCATTTCTGATGTTGGTGTCCATTTACCAGTTGACTCTGCGAGGCTGACAGTCAACCTGCGATGCGATTCGTTGCGTTTGAAGTTCACATTGACGAGGGCGAACTTACTTGTACAGTGCCCGTAAGCTAAATTATTTTTAATTGACTTTGTCGGCTTACCGTTTATATTTTAGCATCCAGTCAGCTAAGGTTGGTTCTCCCACTGAACAAAAACGTCGTTCATAGTGGAGGTCGGCAGCCGCCTGGGACAACTGAGCAACCCTATTTAGGGAGAGCACTGCTAACCCCCGAGAGTGGGAAGGGGCTATAAAAGGTGCCCTAACCAAATGCTGGGGACACATGCCGTCTGCAGGCTGACCGCAGTCTCAGGCGCAAAATTCACGGTCGGAACGCCCAAATTAGAAGCAACATTCCCATCTCCCACTCTTCCTCCTATTCCTCCTCCAACTCTCCGCTCCCCCCGACTCGCCAGACTGTTAGGGTGAGTCCGCTCACGCTGGCAGCATGAAATGTTCGTTCACTTTTAGACAATCCGAGGAGCAACCGACCGGAAAGCAAGACGGCGCTAGTGTCCCGCGAACTGGCGCGCTATAAGCTGGACATCGCTACACATAGTGAGAGCCGGTTCTCCGAACAAGGACAACTGGAGGAGGTGGGTTCCGGCTACACCTTCTTCGGGAGCTGTCGCCCCAGGGCAGAGCGACGTGACGCGGGAGTCGCCTTTGCCATCCGGAACGACATCATGGGACGACTGCCCTGCTTGCCGCAGGGCATCAACGATCGCCTGATGAGCCTCCGTCTGCCTCTCCTGCGGGGGGGCAAATTCAACACCATCATCAGCGCCTACGCTCCCCCGATGACCAGCCCCGACGCCGCCGCAACAGACAAATTCTACAAGGACCTACACTCCCTCTTGGCGACGGTGTCGAAGGCTGATAAGTTGATCTTCCTTGCTGACGTCAACGCCCGCGTCGGCACCGACCATACTGCCTGGAGGGGAGTGCTGGGTCCTCACGGTCTCCGCGGCTCCAACGACAACGGCCTGCTGCTCCTCCGCACCTGCGCAGAACACCGCCTCATCCTGACGAACACGTTCTTCTGTCTACCGCAGCGAGAGAAGGCCACCTGGAGGCATCCTCGGTCGCGTCAGTGGCACCTGCTGGACTATGTCCTCATCCGGAGGCGAGATCAGCGGGACGTGCCGGTGACGAAGGCGATCGCGGGTGCTGACGGGTGGACCGACCATCGCCTCGTCATCTCGAAGATGCGTATTCGCCTACAGCCTCGCAGGAGACCACATGGCAAGCGACCCCCAGGTAGGCTGAATATTGCCTTGTTGTCCTTGCCAGCTCACCATCTTCATTTCAGCAATGGGCTGGCTCAACGGCTAGACAACCTTCTAAATCGCTGCTGCTGTTGCCGCCGACGCCGCTGTTGAGAACGCTTCCGTGGAGAACCGCTGGTGTCAACTGCGAGACACGGTCCAGTCGACGGCGCTGGCCGTCCTCGGTCGCGCACGCCGCCAACACCAGGACTGGTTCGACGACAACGACGTCGTCATCAGCAATCTGCTCGCCGAGAAGAACCGCCTACACAAAGCCTACGTAGATCACCCCACTGATGCCACCAAAGCTGCCTTCTACCGCAGTCGCCGCCAACTTCAGCAACGAATGCGCGAGATGCAGGACGCCTGGACTGCTCGCAAAGCTGAGGAGATCCAAGGCTACGCGGACCGCAACGAATGGAAGAACTACTTCTCTGCGATCAAATCTGCCTACGGTCCGCCGACGAAGGGCACTGCTCCTCTCCTCAGCGCCGACGGCAGTACTCTCCTGACTGAGAAGACGCAAATCCTACAGCGATGGGCCGAGCATTTCCGGGGTGTCCTCAACAGCCCCTCCACCATCTCCGACACCGCCATCGAGCGTTTGCCGCAAGTGGAGACCAACGTGGACCTCGACCTTCCGTATTCTCTCTAGAAAACCATCAGGGACGTGCCAGGAGATGCGGACCCACCTGTACTCTACCTTCGTGGACCTGACGAAAGCCTTTGACACGGTGAATCGTGAAGGACTGTGGAAGATCATGCAGAAATTCGGCTGTCCGGAGCGATTCACTCAGATGGTGCGCCAGCTGCACGAGGACACGATGGCGTGAGTCACGGACAACGGAGCTGTCTCAGAGGCATTCGCAGTGACCAGCAGAGTGAAGCAGGGATGCGTGCTGGCGCCCACCCTCTTCAGCCTTATCTTCTCTGTCATGCTGATGGACGCCTACCGTGATGAACGCCCCCCCCCCCCGGTATCCGCATCACCTACAGGACGGACGGTCACCTTCTGAATCAATGGCGGATGCACTTCCAATCGCGTTTATCCACAACCACCGTTCACGAACTTCTCTTCGTCGACGACTGTCCTCGCACATTCACGCATTGCATGTGCCTACTCGGTCATATTTGCACTCAAGAAAACCTGCGGTAGACAACCGCCGGCTTTAGAACATCGTACCCTCCCTCCCTCACCACCACCCCACCACAAATCAACACTCACCCGTCACAAACACCCCACTGCCACTTCCCATGCAAGTGGGAAATGTGCATCTCGACTCGGTCTCCGTGCGGCTTCTGCTGCACGACCCGACATCGGTCCTCTCTGCTCCAAAAGGCATCACTCATGTTGTCTTGTTTTCCTGTGGTCCGATCTTTGAAATGCTTAATATGAATGACTGTAAAGTGTTCAATAATGATGCACTTTGTGTCCAAATTGGCATTTTGTAACATTAGATACCAGCCCCCCCCCCTGTTTGGCAGTCGTCTACCACCTTCTCCAAGAAGTATTGATCCGGGTCAGAAGACGAAGATGCAATCACTGGAACAAGAAATTTATTGGCCTGACTTTTCGGATTCTCACTCGAATCCATCATCAGTGTCATTCGTAGATAAAGGTGATGGTGGCACAAGGAGTGCAGTATTTGTAGCACGTGGCTGCCGTCGGACCGTATGCGTACTGTAATCCACAGCTCTCGCAATCACCGCTGGGGTCGTACTTGATGCGGTGGTGGCTTGTCGGTTCAAGACGAAGTCGTTAATGGCCGCGATTTCGTCATCCGTGCTGGATGCTGGTGTGACTATTGCTCGACAAATTGGCTCACCGTCACTGGGATAATTACTCGACCGCGCACTCCCCACCTGACTTATTCCCCTGACCAGGGAAATCTCAGCACGGAATATGGTACCGGGAAGTCATTTTGCTTGCTGATGAATTGCGGGCCTGAGAACCATGACTCGAGCAGCTCGCAGTTCACGCGGTTGTCACCCCTTGCGAGGATTTCGGCCTCTTGAAATTTGAAAATATGGCCGGGTCCCGTCGAGTGTGCCGCCACCTGAGAGTTAGCGCCTCCCCACCTCACTGCTGCTGCGTGCTCGGCAATTCGCGTACGGAATAATCTCCCAGTTTCTCCGACATAGTTGCTTTGTCCGAAACTACACCAGATCCGGTAAACGACTCCAGACGTTTCCTGCCGTGGCAGCGGCTCTTTTGGCCTCATGACTTGGCGCTTAATGGTTTCTTTCGACCTGTGTGCAACCCCAAGTCCAAGTGGAGTGGGAAGACGACTGACGGATTCCGAAACATTATTCAAGTACGGAAGGGCCCGCCGTAAGTGAAAAACCTAACGATCCCTGCTGCACAACTACAGTCCTCCGCTCTACCAGCTGAGCTATCATCGGATGACGGCAGAATGTGCTGACCTCCCAAAGTGCATTTGGACCGATTCATAGGTTAGGTTGTCTGTCTGCACTCCACAGTACGTTCTTCTATACAGTCTGCATTTTCGTTAGTCTTTTTCTTGGAGAATTCTCATTGTTTGGTGGCAGCGCATAATTTGAACAGACCTTCATTTGGCATATCAAGGCCCCTACTGCGCCTGCACGTCTTGACGTGTTCCCTGTGATATCGACTTCTATTCTAATAGAGCTGACTAGACCAAATAAACAGTCCTTGTGCACTCTGAGATGTCCTTGTAATCCGCTGTTTCCACCGTCGTAGTCATCCGGTGATAGCTCAGCTGGCAGAGCGGAGGACTGTAGTTGGGTAGCAGTAATCCTTAGGTCGGTGGTTCAAATCCGCCTCACGGGAGCTAGTTTTGGTTGAACTTTGTGCCAGACCAGTTAGCTGGTAGACTGTTTAGATTTTCCTGTGTTCATGGCCGTATGTGTACTGAGTGGGCATAAGGAAGGATTAGACTGTTTGACTCCACTAATGGACGTAATACTGGTCTCGGATTTAGAAACGGTAGAGTGCAAGGAACTTGTGGGACACATGAAATATAGGAAAATGGGCAACAGTTTTGCTGCCTTGATGAGGGTTCAAATGTCAAATAGCCTTAGGAAGCCCTCTTAAAAAGGGGTTGGCATTGCAATTCAATTCCTCCTATTGACATCCATCACGTTCCTCCAGTTACTTACCAGCCAACTAGTCTGGCATAAAGCTCAACCAAATCTAGCTCCAATGAATCGGATTTAAACCACCGACGTAGGAATAACTGTTGCACAACTACAGTCCCCCGATCTTTCATCGACGGAGTGTAAGTACATGACGAAACTGCATTTCGACCCGTCCAAAATCTAGTTCAGCGGCTTGTACTCAGCGCAAATCCACCTCTCCCGTTATCCTTTTCTTAGTAGTCAAAGTGTTCTGTTATGAAACTGAGCACTGATTGCGAGCTGGATCAACGCCACACTCCCTTCACCCCGCAAATTTCCAGCCACCCGACCCCAACAAGTCGACAGGGGATACTTAATAAGTGTTTTGGTAGATTAGGTGTAGAGGCTGATGGAAAACGTAAACCCGGTCTGACGCGTACCAGACGTAAACACTCACACCAACATGACAATTAGGTCGTCGCTAGAGATCCGTTTTGATTTCATGAAAGCATTCCTTCGTGTGGTCACTTCTCTTCTTTCTTCGGAGTCCTCCTTTTTTAGCGGTAAAGCGAAAGAATATAAATTGTGCTCTGACTTATACCGGCGTTCGAGTGCAGTGAGATAAAATGTTTCCCCTTACCTCCAACCCCACGTCACTCGGGATTGGTGTGCTTCAAGGCAGTGTGCGTAGTTCGCACTTCTGGTGCCACCTCGCCAATGACGTGCATAGTATACTCAGAAATGCATACGCTGCCGACTAAGAAGTTGTCCGCTGAGAAAAACCGAGAGATCACGTCGTCGCATTTTCGTAAGTCTTTTTCTTGGAGAATTCTCATTGTTTGGTGGCAGCGCATAATTTGAGTAGACCTTCATTTGGCATATCAAGGCCCCTACTGCGCCTGCGCGTCTTGACGTGTTCCCTGTGATATCGACTGCAATTCTAATAGAGCTGACTTGCAACACACAAACAATGTTTGTGCACTCTGAGATGCCCTTGTACTCCGCTGTTTCCACCGTCGTAGTCATCCGGTGATAGCTCAGCTGGCAGAGCGGAGGACTGTAGTTGGGTAGCAGTAATCCTTAGGTCGGTGGTTCAAATCCGCCTCACCGAAGCTAGTTTTGGTTGAACTTTGTGCCAGACCAGTTAGCTTGTGGACTGCTTAGATTTTCTTATGCTCATGGCCGTATGTGTACTGAGTGAGCATAAGGAAGGATTAGACTGTTTGACTCCACTAATGGACGTAATACTGGTCTCGGATTTAGAACCATTAGAGTGCAAGGAGCTTGTGGGGCAAATGGAGTTTAGGAAAATGGGGAACAGTTTTGTTGCAATGATGAGATTTCAAATATCAAATGGCATTAGGAAGCCCTCTAAAATGGGCTTAGCATTCCAATCCAATTCCTCCGATTGACTTCCATCAATTTTCTCCAGCTACATACCAGCCCACTAGTCTGGCATAAAGTTCAACCAAATCTAGCTCCAAAGATTCGGATTTAAACCCCCGACGTCGGTAATATCATTCTGCCTATATCATGCGCCGCTGTGCGCCTGCTGGTAGGGCTCGAGAGAGAGTCCATAAGGCACAACGGAACGAGGGAGTTGCGTAAGAACGATCGGTGAGCGCCCCCTACCAGTGTAGGAATAACTGTTGCACAACAACTGTCCTCTGATCAACCACCGGTAGAGTGTAATCACAAGACAAACTGCAGTTTGGACCGCCTAACAAGGTAATTTAGTAGCTAGTACACTGCGCAAATCTACTTCTTTTTACTCCTCTACACCCCCCCACACCCACCCACACGCACCCACCATCAAATTCGTTGATGTCCACCGTGTGCCCCTCAGCAGCATCAGCAGCAATGGGAGCAGGGATGGTGACTTGCGCAGGGGTTTATAGTGCCAGTAGATTTGCGCTGCATCTACCTACACTCTCTCCTCCTCCCCCGCCTGGGCCCGGTGTCAAGACAGAGTCAAGAAGACCGGAGACGAGGGAGGCCGCAGGTGGATGGCTCGGACCGATCCTCACCTTGACGTTCCATCATACCCCCTGGTCCACACAACAAATAACCAGGATTTCAACCAACACAACAGAGATTTGAAGGCTGGCACGATCGAAGCCGCACCTAGGTGTGCCGCCGACGCCTGTCTCGGATCCCACACTGTAGTGGGAATTCCATAAAGGCCACATTAAGAAGGAGCCATTGCAGCCTGACTCTCAAGCCGCCTCCAGTCACGGAGGAGATCCAAGTTACTTCGTCAGTTGGCAACCTTCCAAGCCACGGCTTTTAGCGCACCGTGATAGCTTTAGGCGCGTCAGATTGTTTAAAGTGAGGAGGAAAGTGCGCTGAATCGTCGACCTCACTCTCCCTTCCCACTCCCACACCCCAGCCACTGTCCGAGCCGGTCAGCAGACTGGAGTGGGGAATGGGCGCGGTGGCTGGCACGGTCGACTGACCATGCCTGTGTGCGCCACTTGCATGACCTGGCCCCCCATACACACACACACACACACACACACACACACACACACACACACACCAGGATTTCACACAACGGGAGATGAACGGCGTGTCTCTCACTTTCGTGAGAGTGCCGTGGAAGGTGCTGTTTCAGCCCGTCCCCAGCCCACCAGTCGGCCATTCCACACAACACACACACACACACAACGCGACAAACTGCGTGGACCGAGTGGGGGCGTCAATCAGCAAGCTTCCTATCCACGACGCTTGACGTGTCGGGTGAGTCTCGGACTCAAGTCACCCGTGCAGGCGGAGCCGCATGGGGACCGAGTCGAGGTGGCAGTTGAGTGCATGCGGTGGGTGAGTGTTGATGTCTGGTGGGGTGATGGTGGTGGAGGAGGTAGTCAGTGTGTAAATGTGTGGTGTGACCGGCGGTTGTCTACCACTGTTCGTCGTGGATGCGCATGCGGCCGAATAGACCCATGCGATGCGTGAATGTGCGAGGGCAGTTTGCGCAGTGCAGGAGGGTAGGGTGAGTGTAGGTTAGTGCTCCAGGCCCTGATTCGCCAGTCGCTGTGCGATGGATTCGCGAGCGACCGACCAGGCCGATGCGTGAGGTGAATGCGCGTGAACAGTGTGGACAGGTGAAGTCGACGGCGTCAGTTTCACCTGCGGGAGAGGCGGTGATGGTGGTGGTGGTGTTGGTGGTGGTGATGGGCGCGCAGTGCGATGGAGCGAGGGTGGGACTGTGCGTGGTGGATGTGCTGGGTGTCGTGGGTGTGTCGGGGTTGCGGTCAATTCCGCTCTCGTGGATGCGCATTTGGTCGAATAGGCCCATGCAATGCCTGAAGGTGCGAGGGCAGTGTGGGCAGTGGAGGCGAGTGCGGTGGGTGTAGGTTGGGGCTCCAGGCACTGGTTCGCCAGTCTCTGTGCGATGGATTCTCGAGTGACCGACCAGACCGATGTGTGAGGTGAAGGTGCGGTCGCAATGAGGGCAGGTGTAGTCCTGATCCTCATCGCTAGAATCGGGGGAGGTGGTGGTGGTGTCAGTTGTTGCGCGCGTGACAGTCGCCTGAGCGGCCGTCGTTGGAGCAGTGGAGGAGGAGAAGGAGGAGGGTGGGGAGGAGGAGGAGG
>CACRXP010000856.1:119674-132006 GCA_902702965.1 Spirometra erinaceieuropaei | reverse complement strand
GAGGAGGAGGATGGAAAAGGTGGTTCGGAAGAGTTGTCAGAGTTAGTTGGCGGCGGAGAGGAGGAGGAGGAGGAAGAAGCAAGCGGGTGGACGATGGCTGGAGCAGTTCGAGAGATGCAGTTGATCCGAAGATGTCCAACAACTCCGATTCGAGCCCGGAATGGCCGTTGACATCGAGAACACGTTGAAAGCGGTTGTGCGGCGGGGTTGCGTACTGAGCAAAGTTGGGATTTGCGTTCTTTGCATTTCGCTTTGGCGGCAGCGAAGCGGTTGGCTTCGTAGATCGCAGCGCCTGTCTTCACTGCCCTCCTCCAGGTCGGACAATCGTGTTCGATCTCCTCCCATTTGGTCGGGATGATTTGCAGACGCTTCAGGTTATCCATGTAACGGCGAATTTGGCCTCCTTGACTGCGAGAACCCGTCGCGACGTCTCTGTAGAAGAGTCGTTTGGGTAGTCGCTTGTCGTCCATGCGCACCAGGTGGTCGCTCCATCGCAGCTGCATTTGTCTCAGTATGGCAGAGATGCTGAGAATCCCGTTCGTTCCAGCACATCGGCGTCGGGGATTCGATCCTTCCAGCGCAGCCTCAGGATGCGACGGAGACAAATGAGGTGGAATTAGTTCAAACAGCGTGTCTGCCTCGTGTACACCGTCCAAGTCTCCGCTCCATACAGAAGGTTCGCAGGATGACTGCCTTGTACATCTTTAGCTTCGTGCTTAGTTGAAGACCATGGCGATTACAAACTGTGCTTTGGAGGCGACCGAAGGCTTGACTGGCTCTCGAGATCCTGTTGGCGACTTCGTCGTCGATCTTGGTGTTGCGGGAAAGAGTACTGCCCAGGTACGGGAAGTTCTCCACCACTTGCAGTTGGGTTCCGTTCACGCTGATTTGCGGCGGCGCGTTGGGGGCTGTGGCTGAGTTGGGTGGCGTTTGGTGCATCATCACCGTCTTCTGCGTGTTAATGACCAGACCGAATTTCTCGCAGTCGGCGAAGAATATGTCCATGCTGCGTTGCATCTCCTCTTCCGAGTTGGTGCTCAGGGCGCAGTCGTCGGCGAAGAGAAGTTCGTGGACGGTGGTTGTAGATACGCGCGATTGGAAGTTCATGCGCCGTTGATTCAGCAGATGACCGTCCGTTCTGTAGGCGATGCGGATTCCAGGGCGTTCGTAGCGGTAGGCGTGCATCAGCATGGCAGAGAACATAAGACTGAAGAGGGTTGGTACCAGCACGTATCCCTGCTTAACTCCGTTGGTCACTGGGAATGCCTCTGAGACAGCTCCGTTGTCCGTGACTCGCGCCATCATACCGTCGTGCTGCTGACGCACCATCTGAGTGAATCGCTCCGGGCAGCCGAATTTCTGCATGATCTTCCACAGTCCTTCACGATTCACCGTGTCGAAGGATTTCGTCAGGTCCACGAGGGTAGCGTACAGATGGGTCCGCATCTCCTGACACTTCTCCTGAAGTTGACGGGTGGCTAAGATCATATCCGTGGTCCCACGATGACGACGGAAGCCGCATTGACTTTTCGACAGAAGTCTCTGTTCGAGATGGTTATTGAGGCGGTTGAGCAGGATTCGAGCGAAGATATTCCCGGCGATGTTAAGCAAGGAGATGCCACGGTAATTGTCGCAGACTTGGCGATTCCCTTTGCGCTTGTAGAGATGCACGATGGTTGCGTCCTTGAAATCTTGCGGGACTTCACCTTGACGCCACATCTCTTGGAAGAGCGCAGTCGGGTGATCCATGAGTTGGGGACCTCCGTAATTGTAGACCTCAGCAGGGATTGCGTCCGATCCGGGTGCTTTCCCGCTGGAGAGCTGCTGCACGGCCCTGATGGTCTCCTGGAGAGATGGCGGGAGGTCGAGGTCCACGTTGGTCTCCACTTGCGGCAAACGCTCAATGGCGGCGTCAGAGATGACGGAAGGGCGGTTGAGGACGCCTCGGAAATGCTCGGTCCATCGCTGTAGGATTTGCGTCTTCTCAGTCAGGAGAGTGTTGCCGTCGGCGCTGAGGATAGGAGCAGTGCCCTTCGTCGGTTTTACCGTAGACAGCTTTGATCGCGGAGAAGAAGTTCTTCCATTCGTTGCGGTCCGCATAGCCTTGGATCTCCTCAGCTTTGCGAGCAGTCCAAGCGTCCTGCATCTCGCGCAGTCGTTGCTGAAGCTGTCGGCGACTGCGGTAGAAGGCAGCTTTGTTGTCCTCAGTAGGGTGATCTACGTAGGCTTTGTGTAGGCGGTTCTTCTCAGCAATCAGATTGCTGATGGCGGCGTCGTTGTCGTCGAACCGGTCCTGGTGTACGTCGAAAATATATGGCTTGTAGTTTTGAAACCCTGATTCCGAGTGTAAAGGTAGAGCGGGTTAAAATTATTCGGGAATTGATAAACTTTTTTAAATTTTATTTCTATAGAGTTTAAAATGCAGACTGTATTTCCAGAGAGCTTAACCACGAAAACTTCGCACACAAATTCTATGGAACTGCAAATCACGTGGCCACTTCTCCCATGGTCCAAAAATTTTGGAAGGGGACTCAGCGGTTTTACCACCTACATTTAGCTTAATCCCATTGTACTATTAATAAACATGGTAGTTTGCGCCGTTTCGTGGCAAAAAAATTATGAGTAGGGAAGAAGACCGATAAATCCCCCGAACTGTTCCCTTAACATCATGGGAGTTCAATCAAGTGGGCTGCGGCTTGCTGAATTCGGAAATTAGATAATCCTTCTGGCAGTGTTTAAAGTTACTGTGATGTATTTTTCCGAAATTTGTGACGTCAATCTAGCCTAGTTTTCGTTTCTGTCAAAGTACATCCTACTTAGTAACCTGAAGTAGGGTGTTTAATTTAACGGTCTGATATCTCCGATCAGACAGTCTATCGAACTTTTGGTGAAAACTATTTGCTGTTGTACCCTACTCGTGCTCGAATGCTCCCAAAATCGACAGGAAGATTCTTGATAATGTCCCCAACCGTTATTAGTACTTACTGGTGTGAGTTCAGGCGTTTTCGGATGCTCCGCCAAATGTGCATTAGGAAATGGGCGTGGCCGCCGGTAGAAGTTGGTGGAAATATGATGACACTTTCGACATAATGCTGTAGAAGAAAGAGTCCACTGGAGTACTCGTCTATATCAACTAAACCTCTGAATGGTAGGTTGCATCCCATATGCCGTAATTTTGCCAAACTCATCAAACCTGATCGCAGAATGTCAGAAGCCAATTTTATCTGCTGCATTTATCTACAAACAACCGGCAGCATTTCATCCGCAGGATTTCCGAATTGTGATCGACCATTTTTTGACGTAAGGCCCAATATTTCTGTTATTATATGGCTGTTCATAAATCACGTATTTATGCCCTAAAGAGGGTAGTGTTAGAGTTGGACCTTAGTATACCATGATGTCTAAATCGTGCTTAAACCCACTGTAGGCAGCGATGAATTGCGTTTAAAGTAGTCTATAGCGAAACAAATCTGCACGATGTATACCGCACTCTCTGTCTTCCTCCAGTTACCTTTCTCCGTTGCCATGGCGGAGTCAAGACGACCGGAGGTGAGTGTGAACGCATCGGGTGCCAGTACTGAAAAACTCGTCTGAGTGTGGTACACATGACCTAATTCCCCTTACATGTAACTGGTTTCTGCAAAGTTGTAGGAGAGAAAGCTTGAATGTCGTAATGTAAATGGAGAGGGAGGGCGATGAATTCGGTTTATTTCGAAATTAAAGATTGAAAATTTCCAGCAAAAACTTGGCTCCATACACCCTGGACATAATCCAATTTAACTAATTTCTCATGAGACATAAAAGGTTACAAAGACCCAATAATGTAGAATGATATTAACCTGACAATGGTGCTCTAGTCTTAACACAAAAAGCCTGGAATGAGCTCTCGAAATGTAATGACTGGGTCTGGAGATGCCTGACGAGGTCACTCCGTGCTCCGAATATCCGTTGTCAGCGTGAAAGTGGGGGCATTGGTGAGTGCTCGTGTTGATTATTCGTATTTCTTAAGTTTTGCGGGCCGCATTTTTACCTTGACAGCAACTATCTGGCTGGCCACAGGGATGACTTTTCCCGCCTTCACAACAGTTCGCCAAACCTACCTGTATTGAACGAGGTGCCCGAGGTCTCACTCCACAATACTCACCATGAGGACCCAGTTGCCCCGTCAGTTGGTAGACTTCAAGGTCACAACTGATATCGCGTCTTGGTAGATTCAGGCGCGTTTATTATATTTAATTGAGAACTACGCCGAGGATAGATCTCCCAGCCCCACCCATACACGACCTGATTCCAATTTTATGCACCAGGCTACGCCAACGAACATACTCCCCACTTCAACTGAACGTCCATGCCCTGGCATGCTACGTCTGGCGATGGCAAGGTGGATCGTACGCTTGCAGTAGGAACGAGACATGGAGTCTGACGTCAAGGCCATATTGATTCCCTCTCGCTCCTTAGGGAGGGCCTCCGTCAGTGTGGTGGCTATTATGAGACAGAAAAGGACGGAAGCAATTATACAGTCCTACTTCATCCTATTCGTCACCGCGAGTGCTTCCGAGTCCATCCGAACACGCGGACCATTGGCGGTCGGACAGTTTCAATTGTTATGCTCAATTCCCTCACTCTCGCTTTCAGGACTCCCTCACGCAAATTAACGTTGAAATGATGCCAAGACACGTACGTGCACCTACATATTTCACCATTTCGCAAGATTTCATCCATCCCAGAAGTCCCCTTGAACTTCATTTGAGTCAAGTACTGGGTCTGTTAGCAGAAGAAAGCAGGTTAGTCGTTCTTTATGTTTACTCAGTATGTCGGCTGGCTTTGTCTTCGTCAGGAACGAAAGGAAATCTGAGAACCCAATCAACCAACAGTTCTAACCCACATTCAAACAAAAGATAGCTCTGGTGAGGCGGATTTGAACCACTGACCTAAGGATAATTGCTACACAATTACAGTCCTCCGCTCTGCCAGATCAGCTATCACCGGATGAAGACGACAGTGGAGACGACAGAACACAACGGCATTTCCAAATGCCCAAGCAATTGTCTAGTTTGATTTAGTCAACCCTACTCGAGTTGAAGTCGAAACCTCGGAGACACAGACACAGACACAGACGGGGTTCTGCTATGCCAAATGAAGTTATGTTCAAGCTATACACATCGCATCCCTTGTTAGACAACCAAATATTATTTTTAAAGACATTATTTTCTGGCAGGAGAAAAGTATGACAGAAAGTGACAGTTGACAGGAGTCAGTTGTGCGAGCTACACAGCTAAGAAGCACGAAACTGTGGTTTCACTATGAAAGCAACACAGTCATGTAGCTCTATCGAGCTTCGTGCCAGACCGGTTGGCTGGTCGAGTTAGTACCACCTCTGACATTTTCGACGTTTGTTCCCTGACTTCTGCCTTTGGTTGACTGCTTGTCAGACCATGGCTGTTTGTGCGTCGTCATGGTAGTATAGAAGCACAGGTTGTTGTTTATAGATGGGAATGTGAGTGGTGAGTAACGAGAGAAAAGTGTTCTAGAGGTGCAGGGCTGCCCACCACCCACTGCACTGTCGCCCTCGTTACTCTACTAACTGGACGGATGTTAATCCCAGCTGTGCTCTGATGGATTTGCAGGTATATTGACGAAAACTCTTTTTTTAGCATCGGACATTGAAATTCCACGCGGTAGTATTGACGGTGCTGACGATATGGGGAACTGAACCTGCAGAAAAGAGCATCAACTAGGAATAGACAGTAGAAGCGGTCAGGCGAGCTTTGGTCTTACGAAAGAATATCACATCCATTTGCGAATTAAAGAAGGTGGAGCTACCTTCCTCCTGTTTCATTCTATTAGGCGGCGTCGCTCTGCCGCCTTTAAATGGCAAGAATGCAGCGCTTCCCTGAGGTGTTATGGACAAATTCATTGGTGAACGGAGTAGGGTCAGTGACCTACCTAGGCAGACATTCTACTCGTGTCATTCTCTCCGCCGACTGAATCAGGCATGATAACTGCTCCTTATCGGATGTCCGATGCCATCCTTCAGTAATCCGCGGGTACTACAGTCGCAAAGCCCTACTAGTGGTCCCCTTGGACATCCGCCATTCGCCTCGCCTACTCCCCCTTCCTACAACACGGGATTTAAGGCGGCGGCCACAACCCCTTCATTCCAGGGCGTTCCGTACCTTGCATATTTTCCCGACTTAGGCGTCCGACGTAACTTCAATTCGCTTAGTTTTCGGTCCCTCCTATTTGCTTTTCCGTCGACTGTAGTGCCGGCGTTTTTACTTTACAATCGCCTTCCTCCCCTCAGATTGTCCACTTATTGGCACGCAGGAAACTTTAAGCCTACGGCGAGCCAATCAGTCGAGACTATCCCATCAAGGGAACATTCAAATCCAGAGGGACGAGAGAGGGCGCAGACTGCCTCACCGATATAGCACACTCCACTGGCAATAAGGTGGACACTATCGCTTGTGACGACCTAATTGTCATGTTGGTGTGAATGTTTACGCCTGGTACACGTCAGACCGGGTCTACGTTTTCCATCAGCCTCTAGACCTAATCCACTAAAACACCTATTAAGTAGCCCCTGTCGACTTGCTGGGGTCGGGTGACTGGAAATTACCGGAGTGAAGGGAGTGTGGAGTTGATCTAGCTCACAATCAGTGCTCACTTTTCTTAAATGGAAACTTTGACTATTGAGAAGAGGAAAGAGGAAAAGGTGTATTTGCGCTGAGTACAAGCCGCTAAACTAGTTTGTGAACCGGTCCAAAATGCAGTTTTGTCATGTGATTACACTCCATCGGTGACAGATCGGAGGACTGTAGTTGTGCAACAGTTATTCCTACGTCGGTGGTTTGAATTCGGCTCATTGGAGCTAGATTTGGTTGAGCTTTATGCCAGACTAGTTGGCTGGTAAGTAACTGGAGGAACGTGATGGATGTCAATAGCAGGAATTGAATTGCAATGCGAACCCCTTTTTAAGAGGGCTTCCTAAGGCTATTTGACATTTGAACCCTCATCAAGGCAGCAAAACTGTTGCCCATTTTCCTATATTTCATGTGTCCCACAAGTTCCTTGCACTCTACTGGTTCTACATCCCAGTCAAGTATCACACCTAGTAGCAGAGCCACATGGTGTAATCTTTCCTTATGCTCACTCAGTACACGCACTTGCTTTGCGTCAGCCACGAACATAGGAGAAACTAAGCAGTCCACCAGCTAACTGATCTGGTACAAAGTTCAACAAAAACTAGCTCCGGTGAGGCGGATTTGAACCACCGACCTAAGGATTACTGCTACCCAACTACCGATGGCGACGACTGCATGACAGAGTCTGTTTGGCAGACGCTAACCGCGTATTCTTACGACATGGTCACACTGACAGAGTGTGATCTCTATCAGCATTGCAATCATACTGATTATTGCACTTCTTGTCTTCCTCTCAGTCCTGATAGGGACCGATTTGTCACGATAATTTTGGTTGGGCTTTGGAAGCTACGACTTGCAGTGCGTCGGAGCTGGCCTAAGTGACTCGGGTATATTGAATTAGGAAGTGTGCATATTTGCCATGAGGATGGATTATCCCCTGCTGACTTCATTTTGAATTTATTCTCTAATGCGTCAGTGGTCTGTCCGGCAACCAAGCGGCCAACCGGTGATGCCGGGTGCGTTAAGTGACTGACGGGGTCGAGCAGACTGTCTACCCGGGGAACGGTAGCGACTATGGCGGTTAATGCAGACAAACTGTGAAAACTCTTGTTAGTTTAAAGGCAGAGTAGATACAGATCTTTATACCGTGCTGCTGGATCGACTGAAGTAATTTTCAAAATTTTAATGGTGCACTCTGAAGGCTTTTTACTGTGTTATTTTCGCGTTGTACCTAGGTGGAGGAAGCTGAGATATAAAATCGCATTTATATGACAGATATAAGGGAGCTGACGGCTGAAGCTCGCCTCGACGAAGTCGAACTTACTCCTACAGTATTACTTATGGAAGGAAGTAGTCATTCGATCTTCCCAGCTTTGTCTGGCCGAAGTCACACATTTTTTGACTAACCTATCTCCCCGAAGGTGGGCATTGCCTAGCGGCCACACCCAAGTGACCGTCTTGACCCATTGGAGTTACACAACCTATCCATAACTATTTATAAACTAAAATAAAACTCATGAAAACAGACTTTTTGCACGGATAATATACAGCATGTAGATTGGAAGACCTAAGTGCAAGTGCAACTGTCGGCGGGATTTACCTTACTCAGAAATTGAAGATTTTTTGGAACCGAAAGACGTATCTTCTCTAAGTATCACATTGTGAGAAGACATGGTGCGTTGACAAAGGAGTGTACAATGACTGTGTTAATGTGTTGTATTTTAGTAGACAAGGAAGTAAGGATGGGTTGTGTAACTGCACTGGGTGCAATATGCACAACACACCGCCATATTTGTTTTAGTAGGTCTTAGTTGGTTTATTACTTTGTTGGTCTGCCTTTGAGTGTGCACCGTGACCTATTTGCATCTCGAAGAATATTAGTGTGTTTGCACAGTTCTTCGTAAAAGGCAGTTAAATCTAGTTGAGTTTATGTTTTAACAATTTAATTTAATTTCAGGGGTTTTCAGATATGGTTTAACGTGATGACTGTAGCAGGTCACTCATATGCTTGCTGATGTTAACTACGCCTAGCTCTGTAACCGGTACCCAACTCTCACATGTGGCTGCTCGAAGCTAGTCTCTGCCTAGCGGCCACACCCCGGTAATCGCCTTGACCGGCGGGCTAAACCACGTTGAAGGTATCCGTTGTTGTGCCTGTCACTACTCCCGATTATTCTGCATCATCACTTCTCATCCCTACACACTCCTCCAATCCCCACCCCTCCCAATCACCACCCGACTCTCCCCACCTCCCTCCTCCCCACCTCGGAAGTCCTACGGAGAGGGCACGGACCACCGCTGGCCGTACGGATCACCGCCTCTTCACCCCCTACGACGAGGTTCCGTCTGCAACCCCACAGGAGACACAAGACAAGCGACCACCAAGTAAGTGAAATACCGTCCTATTAATTTGACTGCTCGCCGGCTACATTTATGCAACCAGTTAGCTCAGACAGGTAGAGGGGAGCGCCTCTTGCCGTCTCTCTAACATTCCCTCATCACCCTCCCTCCAACCCACTTCAAAAAGTCTTCAGGAAAGGGCGACATGCAATTGCGCATGCGGCCCAGGCTAACTTCGTTCATTCACTAAATATAAAAATGCATGGCCCATAGTGGATTCGCACAGCCACCTGGGATGTCTTCGGAGCTCTGATTAGGGACAACACGACTTTCTTTCTCGCGTATGAAGGGGCTATAAAAGGTGCCCTATACCAAATGGAGTAGGATCTTATCTCGTGGCTGCACATGCACTGGACAAGCCGCAGCCGCATGTCATGCGGGACCGGTGGTAATAGGGGGTATAACACTGAACCTTAGCAATAATCCCTAACCACTAACCCAATCTCTAGCACATGACCCTAATTCCTAACAGGTGCGGCTAAGAAATAGGATCTAACCCCCGACATCTGCACGCGTACCGCGAATCACAGACTGCTACACATGCTGTCGAAACTATTCTCTCACTCCCTCTTTCTTCCTCTCGTCCTCCTGCCCGCTGCCCCACCCCACAGGCAGCTGTGGTGAGTCCGTTCATTCTGGCTGCCTACAATGTTCGCCGCTTCCTAGATAATGCTAGGAGCAACCGATCAGAACTAAGGACGGCTCTAGTAGTTCGAGAATTGGCGCGCTACATCGCTGCACTCAGGGAGAACCGGTTTTCCCAACAAAGTCAACTGGAGGAGTTGAATGCCGGCTACACCGTCTTCTGGAGCGGTCGCCCCCAAGGCTGAGACACGTGACGAGGGCGTCGCACCTGCTATCCGGAAAGACATCGTGGGACGACTACCCTATTTGCCGCAGGGCATCAACGACCGACTGGTGAACCTCCGTCTGCCTCTCCGATGAGGTCAATTCACCGCCATCATTAGCGACTACGCCCGTCAGCTCTGACGAGGAGAAGACAAAGTTCTGTAGAAGGAGATGTCATCACTGGAACAAGAAGTTTATGGGACTGAAGTTTTGGATTCTCACTCGAACCCAAAACAAAGTTCTGTGCAGACCGGCACACACTCCTGCCATCTGTGCCGAAGGTGAATTAGCTGATTGTCCTTTATGACTTCAATGCCCGCATCAGGACAGATTGCGCTGCCTGAAGGGGAGTGATGAGTCCTCACGGAATAGCTGGCCGCAACGACAGTGGCCTCCTTCTCCCCCTGCAAACCTGCGCTGAACATCGCCTGATACTGACCAACACGCTATTCCGCCTGCTGATACGAAAGAAGGCCACCTAGGATACACCCCCGATCGAGGGGCTGGCAGCTGCTGGACTACGTTCTTATTCGGCGGAGCGATGCACAGGACGTGCTGGTGATCAGGACAGTCTGCGACGCCGATGGCTGGTTCGACCATCGCTTCGTCAGCTCCAAGGTGATGCTCCACCAGAAAGCCCGCAAGGAGCTCAAGGTAAGCGACGACAAGGTAAGTTGAATACTGCCTGGTTAATTCTGTCTGCGCACCGTTTGCATTTTAACAATCCGTTGGCTCAGTATCTGGAAGACCTGCCAGCCCCGAACGTCATTGCCACCTCACAGACTCCCTAGTGCCAACTGCGGGACACCGTCCATTCGACCACCCTGGCTGTCCTCGGCCGCGCACGTTTTAACACCAGGACACAGCCATCAGCTAACTGCCCGGCTCAAAAAACATGGTGCATAGACCCCAGTAGATGGTCCAGCCAATGCACACAGAGCGGCCGTTCAATAATGTCGGCGTCTATCACAGCAACGACTGCGAGAGATGCAGGATTCCTGGATGGCTGGCAAGGTCGTGGAGACCCAGGCGTAGGCGACCGCCACGACTCAAAGAATATCTTCGCTGCAATCAAGGCAATCTACGCCCTAATCCCCCTCTCACACCACCAAATGAACTGCACCGCTTCTCAGTTCCGATGGATTAACGCTTCTGACGGAGTAGTCGCAGATTCTGAATCGCTGGGCCGAGCACTTCAGCAGCGTCCTTGACCACCCCTCCACCATCTCCGACACTGCCATCAACCGGCTCCCCCACCTGGAAATCAACGTCAAACTAGATCTCCCGCCCTCCTTTCCAGAAAACATTTGCGCAGTGTAACAACCCTCCGGCGAGAAACCATCAGCATCCAACGCTATCTCAACCGAAATCGACAAGCATGGCGACCACTGTCTAATGAACAAACTCACCACGCTATTTCGGGAGATGCGGCACTGCGGATAAGTTGCTGAGGAAATAAAGGACACAACCATTGTTCGCGCTTATAAGCAAATAGGCAACAGGTAAGTGTGCGATAATCACGGGGAAGACTCACATCTCAACGTCGACGGGAAGATCTTCATCTGCATCCCCCTTAATCTTCTCAATGGCCACATCGAGCAAGGACTCCTGACACATGTTGCGTCCGTCTCACCACGAAGTGATGGCGCGCGTCACGAACAACGGCGAAGTCTCCGAGGCATTCGCAGTAACCAGTGGAGTGAAGCAGGGATCCGTACTCACCCTAATCCCTCTTCAGGCTCATGTTCGCTGCCATGCTGATGGACGTCTACCGCGATGATCGCTCTGGGATATGCATCGCCTACGGAACTGATGGGCATATTCTCAACAGCAGGCGCATGCAAGCACCCATCCCAGCTATCTGCAACTGCAGTGCATGATCTGCTCTTCGCCGATGACTGCGCTAACAACAACCCGACCGAGGTGGACATGCAACGCAGCATGAACCACCTCGCCACCGGTCGCGCCTACTTCGACCTGACTATCAACACGAAAAAAACGGTGGTCATGCACCAACCCTCACCCAACACGCAATACTGCACTCCTCATTGAATCACTATCGACGGCCACCAATCCAAAACCGTGAACATCTTTCCTCACCTCGGAAACACACTTCCCAACAGCACCAGAATCGACAATGAGGTTGCCCACCGGATCTCCAAAGCCGGCCATCCCTTTGGCCGACTGCAAATCTCCGTGTGGAATCGTCAGGGCACGCAACTGAATACCAGACTGAAGTTGTACAAGGCCGCCGTTCTTATGACACTCCTCTACGGAGCGGAGACTTGGACCCTCTGCTCCAGCCATGCCAGGAAGCACAACCACTTCCATCTCAACTGCCTTCGCATAATAGTAAAGCTGGGATGACAAGACGGGATCCTGACACGGACGTACTTGAACGGACAGGAATCCTCAGCATCCAGGACATGTTGAGGCAAC